>PVKH010021578.1:0-14296 GCA_004027955.1 Chaetophractus vellerosus | reverse complement strand
GTGAGGGAGATGGGCTCCCTATTTTTGTCTGTCTGTTTCACTCAGAAAAAGACAGGTGGGCCACACGGGAACAGGGATGGTTCCCAGTGGGGGATGAACCAGTGAGACAGGCCACTCTGTGGCACGAATCTGTGAATCCTGTTGTCTGGAGAGTTGAGCTGAGGGGACACTGTGGGCCCTGGGTTGGTGGGGAGGGATAGGGTGGATTGAATGAGGGTCTTTTTGGCACATGGAAGTCTTTTCTACTGCCTTGCAATTTTGGACATGGGACAGAGTAAAAGTCATCAAAATTTATAAAAGTATACAAACTAAAAGGTGGACCTTGATGTGGACCAATGATAATGTTGGGGAACTGCATTTCACTATCTGTTTGTCATTTATGTTGCTGTTATCATCCACATACAAAAAGGTTTTGGTAAGGAGGGGAATGGAGGAGGAGGTTGAATACAAGAGATTGTCTTGTAGTTGGTGGGTGACTCTGCTGTGACCTAAAATTCCCTTGAAAATTAAATGTAAAAAGGTGGGATGCTTGAGAGTGAGAAGAGGTAGGTGCCTTGAAACAGACAGGACACCAGATATTGAACCGACAAGGCAAAATCGGGAAAAAAATTTATACATATATATATTATAATCTTTTTACATTTTTTGAATAGCCCAATCCCTTAGTAAATTCTTGTTTCCCTTTTTCTATTTCTTTCTAAATTTTCTAAAACATTTTTTATTTTCAGGTTCTCCTATATTTTACTCTTACATTTAAAGACTTTTATTATTTCATTTTCCTATTCATTGCAATTGCTTATTGTGATGCCTTCACCTGTGAAAAGGCTATGGATCACAGAAGGGTCACAATGGGGATGGGAGAGGATCATTGGGGGTGTGTCAATGTTCGGGATGCATGGGAGGGAGTCCACCTGAACATACATAAAAGGGATACATAATTGTTCAAATGCTCATGGTATTTGGTCATGGGGTGAAATATTACTCAGTAAATGGGAGAACACTGAATTCCAAACTTGGAGAGCTCTGCAATATTTTCCAGAAGAGTAGTATTCTCCCTGAGAGCAGGGGCAATGTCTGGCAAATGAGGATGATCCATTGATGGGCCCTTGTTATTGATGACTAGCCTTAAGAGTCATTGCTATTGAAATTGAAATAGCCTAGTTTTAATTGGTGCCTAAGAGTTGCCTCTGGAAAGCCTCCTTTTGCTCAAATGTGGCCTCTCTCTAAGCAAAACTCAGCATATGAATGCATTACCTTCATCCCAGCATGGGGCATGACTCCCTGGGATGAGCCTCCCCTGCAATGAGGGATTACTAACAAATGCCAATGGAGTGTGTGACTGTAAAAAGTCTTTGAATAAAAGGGGAAAGTTAAAGACAAATGAGTTCCTAGGGCTAAGAGCCTTCAATGTGAATGGGGAGGTCAACCCAGAGGTAAGACTTATGCAAACCCCAGTGGACCTCCTAGGCTTCTGATATGGATATCACCCCAAACAAAGGGCCTCCTGAGGGCTTTGGAGATATCCAGGACCTATATCAGGGCAGATAGCCCCAAAGTTTGGTGCCTTACTAGTGGGCCCTAATTTGGGATCCTCGCTCCTGAGAGTGACAGACTCTGACTGAAATATGACTTCACTGTGCATCATCCATCTGTTTCTTCTATTCAAACCTATCTTTGATTCCAGAGTTTTAGGTGTACTTCTATAGACTGGAGACTATGGGCTGTCCATGTACCAACTGGGTCCAGAGACTTTGTGGACCTGCAACTCCTACACTACAACTCAATGGACTCACCCAGGACACCTAGTTTTGAGTTGATGATGGACAACGGCTATGCTGGGGAATGGAGAGAACCTGCAGGTGCATGCAGGATAATCTCTTCCATCATATCCATGGGATATAATCCCCCTCTCACTTAGTGGTGGAGGGGACATCACCATCCCAGACTCCTCGGGATTGGGGGAAGAACTATGGACTAGAATGGACTTGGTGTCCTGCTATAGACTTGTGATATATGCAATGGAAGAAATTGCAAAATTATGTGGAGCCAGGGTCACTGGACACTTTGGGAGCAGGGAGAGGGAAGGGCAATTGTAATGTGGGGTTTTTTGGGACATGGGAATTGTCGTGGGGGATGTTGCAATGGAGGATGTAGGCCATTTTGTATCATCATGTACCATGAGGAACTGTATGGGAGAGAGGTTCGTCTACAGTCTGAACTGTGATCTATGCTTGATGGCAAAGCCCCAAAATGTGTATATCTATCACAGGCATTATGCCACACTGATGAGGGTTGTGTATGTGGGGGGTTGTGGGAGGTGTGTGGGGTGACATATGGGTACTCCTTGAATTTCTGTGTAACTAATGTAATTAATGTATCCTAAAAATATATATAGATAAATTCTAAAAAGACCTTATTAAAACACATTTTTAATTTAATAATGAAATAATTATTTAAAAAATAATTATTGTTAGATGGAGTATGCATCAGTGGTTATGGATAAATCATCTTTGGTGAGGGGAAGTCCATGTTGTTGATCCTATGTATAACCTCCTTCCTTACCACCATGGCTACTTTGTTCATGAGCCCATTGGGTACAGAAAGGCGTGCCTGAGGAAAGAGCCTGAGTGCTAGCCAGAGAGCAGGTCATCATTTCCCCTTGATTATTGAAATATTCCTCTGCTGAAGTAATCCTCTGGTGAGCGTTCACTTGTGACATAAATATTTTCATGATTTTTGCCCACTTGGAGAGGACTACCCACATACCTCTTCCCCAGACCTATTTGTCAAAAATTGCCCAATCATGTTCCTTGCAAGTCCCTGACAATGAAGCCAAACTATTGGCAAAATCTGTTGAATCAATGTACAAATGCACATCTGGCAATCTCTCCTACCAAGCCAAATGAACAACCACGTGCATTTCTCAAATTTCTGTCAAATGGGAGGATTTGCCCCCACCACTGTAGTTCAGGGACATCCCTGAAAGGACCTGCAGTCCTGTAGCTGTCCACTTTCAGATGGTACCTGCATACCATGCAGAACCACCTGTAAAGTAGGCCTGAGTTTTCTCTTCCTCAGTCAAATGATGGTGAGGAACTCTCCAGGAGGCTATGGCTATTGGCTGGGAAAGAGAAGGTAACATGGCAGAAGTGGCAACCATAGGCATTTGGGCCACTTCCTTAGGTAAATTACTTGTGCCTTCAGGACTTTCTTGGGGCCTATCACATATATACCCCTTCCACGTTATGATAGATTTCTGCAGTGCACATTCAATTTTATGGTTTTGTGGGTCAACCAAACCCCAACACATGCTAGGCAACTCAGGTCTCATGGTAACTTGGTGGCCCATGATTAAAAATTCAGTCTCTTCTGCAGGCAAAAAGAAGTTTTTCAAAAGCAGTGTAGTTACCTGCTGTGGACAGCAGGGCTTTGCTTAAAAATCCTAAGGGTCCACATTTTGATTCTCGTATAGGGGTCTGCCAAAGGCTCCAGAGGGCATCTCTACTTGCCATTGATACTTTCAGCACTCTTTGATCTGCTGTATCATATGGCCCACGTGGCAGTGCAGCTTGCCCAGCAGCCTGGACCTGTCATTAAGCCTCCTCTTATTCTAAGTCCCCACTCAAAACTAACTTCTTTTCAGGTCACCCAGAAAATGGGCTGCAGGAGCACATCCAAATGAGGACTATGTTGTCTCTAAAATCTGAAGGCAGCAACTAAGCATTTCACCCACTTTTATTTTGGTCTTAGGAGGGGTCAGATTCAAAAGTTGTCCTTCAAATTAGATATCAAATATCTACATGCCCATAAAATTGGCAAAATAGAAATTTCACTGAGGTGAAATGTCCCTGTGTTTTTATTGGATATATTTGCCATTCTCTCTCCCAAAAATGCCTTACCAATAAGTCTAGAGTTATTGCTATTTCATGCTCTCTAGTCCAGTCAGCATGATATCCACATTATAATGGATCTATATGCTGTCTTTTGGGAGGGAGAGATGATCAAGTTCTCTATTGATAATATTATAACATAGGGCTTGGGAGTTGATATACCATTAAGACAAGAGAGTGAAGATATATTGCTTGCCTTGACAGTTGAAAGCAAACAGTTTATCTTGGTCCTTACTAACAACAATTGAGAAAAAACATTTGCCATATCAATAGCTGCATACCAGGTACCAGGGGATATGCTGATTTGCTCAAATAATGATAGCACTATGAACTAGCAGCTGCAATTGGAGGCACCATCTTGTTAAGTTTCTGAAAATCTACTGTCATCCTCCGAGATCCATCTGTTTTATGCACAGGCATACTAGGAGTGTAAAATGATGATGTGGTGGGAATCACCACCCCAGCATCCTTAAAATCTTTGATGGTGACACTGCAATCCCTCCAGAAAACTGGCATTGCTTTTGATTTACTATTTTGTTTGGTGGGGAAACTCTAGTGGCTTCCATTTGGCCTTTCCTACCATAATAGCCCTTACTTCAAAGGTCTGGGCACCAATGTGGGAATTCTGTCAGTTAATGAGTATGTTTATTCCAATTATGCCTTCTGATACTAGGTAAATAACCACAGAACAGGACTGTGGCACACTGGACCCACTGAGAGATGGACCTGAGCTAAAACTACATCAATCACCTCACCTTCATAAGCCCCTACTCTTCTTCAGTCAAATGACGGTGACTGGTAGAGCACAGTAATGTTTTAGGTTTCCTGGAAATAATGTCTCTTCTAAGCCAGTTTCTAATAATCAATGAATTATCCAATCATTTCCTTTTCCTTTATACAATTACCCTGGTTCAATGCCATGGGTCCCTTTGTGGAAACCTGGGAAGAAGATTAAGAGTAAAAATTTTTGTCAGTGTAGCAGGATCCTTCCCCAAGTGGACTTGGCCTTTCCCACATTCAAGGGGCTCTGTGTTTGAAAACTTTCTCAAGTCTGGAAATTGATTAAGGAGATATGACTCCTTATTTCTGTATTGCAAGTTAGGGTTTTGTTCACTTGACCTAGGTCCCTTCAGCTGATACAGATCAAGTAGGGATTTAGTAAACTGTGCATCTATTTTACATTCAGGTACCCATGATCTGTTGGACAGCATGTTACAGTTTGGTGTAATTATGAATTCCAAAACTCCATATTGAATCATGCTTGTAAACTGATCTGTTTATCTGGGCATGATTGGGTTATGATTAATGTGTTGAGCCCCGCCCCTTGGTGGGTGTGGTCTCAAGTGTGAAAGGCGAGGCCAAAGACAGAGGGAGCAGATTTTTTGAGAAGCAGTTTTTTTTTTTTGTTACATATCCCCCCCTTTCTGCTTGCTCTTGCTGTGTTCATTTCTCTGTGTTCTTCTGTGTCTGCTCTGTCTACTCCACTGTGGTGACACACTAAGCCAGGCCACCATGCAGGCAACTCTGCCCCACTTGTGGGCAGGTCTGCTTCTGTTCCTGGGTGGCTTTTTGCTCCAGGCACAGGTGGCTTTGCTCCATTCGCAGGTGGCTCACTCTGCTCCTGCCAGCTTTGCCCTGCCTGTGGTGGCTTTGCCCTGCCTGTGGTGGCTTTTTGCCCTGCCCACAGTGGCTCTCCCCCACCCACAGTGGCTTTGCCTTCTCAGGTGGTCTGCTGCTGGGATAGGTCCCCGGAAACTGAACCCGGGGCCTCCCATGTGGTGCGATATCCACTGGGCTATACAGCCGACCCCGAGAAGCAGTTTTTGCAAAGCAGTTCTGATGTTGGAAAGAATGCCCCAGGAGTAGAAAAGTGTGTCATTCACCTGATAGTCTACAGCTGACCTTGTGGAGGAACCAGAGAAACTAAGCCTGGAGAGAAACACAGCACCAGGAAACCAAGAAGCCTGAACCCTGGCAAATGTCAGCAGCTGTCTTGCTCCAACACATGCCAATGGACTTTGATGAGGGAAGAACTTAAGCTTTGTGGCCTGGTAACTGTGAGGATCTACCCCAAATAAATACCCTTTACAAAAACAAACCAATTATTGGTTTATTGCCAAGGATCCCCTTTGGGGGACTAATACCAACCATGATAGGTCTATGCAACTCAGGCTCTTTTGATTGCTGCTTTCAGTCTATCTTTCATTGTGTTAGCCATGCCCACCTTGACTTTGGTGATTAAATACTACTGATTGGCTTCTGCCATCCTGGGATCTATTCATACCCACCATGGTTAAGGATTCTAGTTCCATGACAGCTTTTCCCACAGCAATATCTGACCTACAGAGAACATCAACCACAGAGATCTTCAGGGAAGATGTAGTAAATCTTACAAACTTATTCCTCACAGAACTGGCAAAAGGTATTTCCTCTGAATATTCCTGGGATAGATGAGCAGGTCTTAAATGGTGAATACATTCTAGCATTCCAATCTATCTAAGGCTTTGGATCCCCTCATCTACAATATACCATAGTAAATCAGGCATCTTGATCTCTGGCATTGTGGATCATCTTTTGGTCCATGTTTTAGCCGTTCTCCCAAACAAGCTGTCAGAGTCCCTTCTAACTCCTCAATCTACAACAATGAATCCAGTTTCTCTTCTTAGTGAGTTCATATCAATAATTTCTCCCTGATCCAATATTATTTTCCTTTCACCAATATCTCAGAACCTTAGTATCAATTCCTACACATATTCCCCTGATTTCTGTCTCTATAAATTGGAACTCATGCAGTTTTTTTAGATTATAGCATACTTCCCCATGGGGCATATTTTATACTTCACCTTTGGGTGGTTTTGTGATTTGTATCTTCTTATAGATCTGGAAGAGAAGTGGGGTGGTTGTGGGGGTAAGGAGGAGGAATAGAAGTGTCTTGCAGACTAATTACCTCAGTTCCTTCATTTGTAACTTCATCTGATGAGATTGGATTCATCTCTTCAGGCAAGGGTTGAATGGTAAACTCCTCAGGGCAGGATGGAGATTGGGTAATGGTTTCATCTTCCAGTGAGAAGGTTGAGAATCCCTGGGGAAAGCTGGAGTTTGGGTAGTGCAGGCAAAGGGTTGACTGGTCTCCTCAGGGACAACCATTACAGGTTTATTTAGCAGTCTCAGCAGAATTTATGATTGCAATGCTTCCCCACATCATTAACCCATATGTTTCCATCCTAATTTTTTCCAATCACTGTCTTCACTTTAACAGCAGATGCCTTAAAATGTTGAGATTTTGGTTTGCATTTTAACTCTGAAAATTATACAATGAGACTGTGACTATGGTGTTCAGAGATCCCAGGTCTTTGGCTGGACAAAACAAGATTTTCTTTCAGAGCACAGCTAGAAAGTTGACATCATTCATGTAGAGATAAGTTACAAATTTGAATTCTTTAGCTCATCCCTATTTTTTGTAATTGTATCCAGTGCTTTTCAGAACAGCCAGGAAACATCATTGTACCTTTTAAATACAGAAATCTGTTAAGGTGATAAAAAAAAATCATTCACGCAGATCCTTGCCTCTTATAAGCATGGATGTAGTCCTATGTAGAGGCGATATTTTGTGTATCTCAGTTGCCATCCAATTGCATGTACTGTTGATTATTGGAAACAGAGTCCTTAAAGTCCTTGAATCTAATCAAAGTAAAGATCCAATTGCATAAATAGTGGAATCAACTCAGGTATACCATTTTAAGGTTTTGTTTCTTCAAGAACTACTCCCAGCACCAAGGTGTGTGAGTCAGGGTTCTCTAGTGAAAGAGAATCAGCAGGAAATATCTCTAAATAGCATGAGATTTTATACAATTTTCTCACATAACTAGGGGAATGCACACATCCAAATTCCATAGGGCAGCCTGAAAACCAGGGGCTATGTGGAAGGTCTTTGATGAGTGTAATGGTTTGACAGTTTTATGTAATTATGAATTCCAAAAATATAAATTGGATCATGCTTGTAAACTGATCTGTTCATCTGGGCATGATTGGTTTATGATAAGTGCATTAACTAGGCCACATCAGGAGGGCATTGGGCCCCACCACTTGGTGGGTGTGGTCTCAAGTATAAATGCTAGTCAGCAGATTTGAGTTGCAGAGATTTGGAGAAGCAGATTTGAGAAGCAGTTCTGATGTTGGAGTGAGCCATTCACCTGATAGTCTACAGCTGGCCTTGTGGAAAGAAACAAAGCATAGAGAGCCTCATGGTCTACAGCTGAACTTGTGGAGGAAGCAGAAGCTAAGCCTGGAGAGAAATGCAGCCCCAGCAGGAGAGGAACCCAAAGGCCTGAGCCCTTGCAGACATCGACAGCTGTCTTGCTCCAACACATGGGCTTTGGTATGAGAAGAAACTTATGCTTTGTTATGCTTTGGGGTAGAAGCTCACACTTACTAGGCCATGAAACATAAGTTACTTCCCTCACCAAAGTCTATTTTCATGTGATGAAGCAAGATGGCTGCTGATGTCTGCAAGGGTTCAGGCTTCATGGGTTCCTCTCTTCCTGAGGCTCATTTCTCTCTGGGCTCAACTGCTCTGCTCTCTCAACAGGGCCAGCTGTAGACAAACTGTGTTTGTAGACAAACTGATCATCTCTCTTCCTGGTATGTATGTCTGCTGTGTCCAATTGAGCCTTCTCTCCTTTTTCACATATCTGCTTCACTATGTATTTACTTCCCATGCTCCAGGATTGAAAGTGTAAACTCCCTTTTTTGCAGTGTGGTTTCTTTATGAGTCTCCACCCAACAAGGGGACAGGAACTCAATGTCCTACTGAAGTAGCCCAATCAAAGCCTCCATCGTTATTTAATCAAATAAAAGTGAAACCCCTGAATCCAATTTCATCTAATATACCCAGAGGCACAAAACAGTTTACAAACATAATTCAATATCTATTTCTGGAATTCTTAATCAATATGAAACTGCTACACTCCACCCTCTGTATTCCAAAAAGACATTACAATGTTAAAAATAAAAAAAACCTTAAATCAGTGCAATGTTAAATACAGAATCATATAAAAATCTGTTTAAAGAAATACTGTTTGTCTTGAGGCAAAGTCCCATCTGCCTGTAGACCTCTAAACTTACAAATCAATTTATCTCCTTCAATTCACAAATTGACAGACAAAGGAAAAACATTTTCGTTATTATAATGTGAAATGGGGGGGGGCCATGAGTCACAGGTTCTCTACAGTTCAGTAAACCTGCAGGACATACTCCATTCAATTTTAAAGTGTGAGAGTAATTTTTAAGATGATGATTTCTTCTCCTTGGGGCCTCATGAGGCTAGACAAATAGCCATTTTCTTGGTTCCACATTCAGCAAGTGTCTGGGGGGCAACCAAGATCCAGAATTCACCCTCCAAGAGCATTGGGGTGATTGCCACATTTTACCCACTTTGGGTTAGAATCTTAAAACCTCTAGTACAGTGAGGTGAAGACAACACCCTCCCTAAACTCTGGCATAGAGTTCCAAACCCTCAGAGTAATCAGTTGGTGACCTGGGTGTTCCTAATCCATGGGAGACTGGCCTGGCCCTCAGACCAATGGAGTATTGAACTCAACCTCCCCAATCCTTGGGGAATATGCTCCACCCTCTCTGTACCCTAGGGCAACAAAACTCTCCCTGAACAGTGGGTGGGAACATCCACATTCTTCAAATGCTAGGGCAAACTCAGCCTTTCTGTACAGGATTGTGGTTCCTCTCTTGCCCCAAGGTGATGTCTTAATTCCAGATCTTAGTTTTTCTCTTAAAGTCACTTCCCCTTCAATCTCTCACCCCCATGGACCTTTTATTCCAGAATGACAGTGATTTTGTTCATACAGCTCTCTCTAAATTTTTTTTTTTGGTTTAGCAAGAAAAGAAGCAGAGGTCCAAGCCAACAGACAGTAAGAATTCCTACAAGTCTTTTCAGGATAACTGTATTTTAAACCCAGATTTACAAGTTCCAAATTTAGTTAAGTCCTTGAATGAGTCATTATCATCTGGGGGCTTGATTTCCAGATGTTTAGAATTTTCCTGAATCAGTTTCTGGTTTCTTTGTGCCCAATAATTCAGCCCACAGCTAATCTCTATCATTTTACTTTAAATTTCACGGAGAAGCCAAGCTGCTTTCTCTGAGTTTACTTTGGAAAATTCTTCAGCTAGATGCCCAGCTTGATATTTTCAAATTCTGCCTTCCACAAAACACCAGGATTTAATCTTGCTAAGCTCTCTGCAACTTTGAAACATGGATCACCTTTCCTCCAGTTTCCGATAATAGTTTCACCATTTACTTCTAAGGATTCATAAAATGTCTCTTTAGTGTCCTTTTTACTATCAATAGTCTCTTTAGAGCACTGTAGTTCTTTTCTACCATGGCTCTCACATTTCCTCCAAAAAATGCACCTTTCCCAGTTATAAATATATTCCAGCATTTTGGCAATTGCAAAAGCACTTCCCACTCTCCAGTACCAAATTCTGTATTATTCAGCCAAAGGAGTGCAGATGCAAAAGACCAGAAAAATGTTGGATTTTATAAAGGGTATTTATTTGGGGAAGAACCTCACAGTTACCATACCATAAAGCACAAATTACTTCCCTCACCAAAGTCTGTTGCCACTTGTTGGAGCAAGATGGCTGCCTATGTCTGCAATGGTTCAGGCTTCCTGGGTTCCTCTCTTCTTGGGGCATGTTTCTTTCTGGGCTCAGCTGCTCTGCTCTCTCCGCAGGCCAGCAGTGGACTATCAGACAAAAGGCTCATCTCTTCCTGGGGCCTCTGCTGTATCCAATTGAGCATTCCCACCTTCTTCACATATCTGCTTGTCTATGTGTTTCATTTCAAGGCTCCAGAATTTAAACTCCAAACTCCCTTTTCTGCCGTGTGGTTTCTCTGTGTGTACCTGCCCACCTAAGGGGCAGGGACTCAACATCCTATTGATGCAATCCAATCAAAGCCAAAATCATTACCTGATCAAATAAAATAGTGCAGGATTTTTAAAATCTTTACTTCTAAGAAACAGTTTAGATGTGTGCTCCCTTGCCCACACATGGAAGTCAGCACTCTTGATCTGTTCAGTTAATTAGTTAACCAAAACCTTCACCTCCACTTCATCTTTGATGTAAGCCTCTATATGTTTTCATTATCTATCTGCTTGGATTGCTTGTGATGTTTTAATCACCCCTCAGATACAAACTCCCTACCTGCCCCTTCTCACAGACATCCTGACCTCCACTGTGAAAAAAAATTTGAAAAATTCATGCTGTGTATCAACTCAAGAGAAGAGCACCTTTAGCTGTTCCTCCCCATCACCTCTCTCAACCACTGTGTTCAGAGTAATTCTTTGCACCATCATGGGCTTTGCTGGACAGATCCATGAAAGGTTTTGAAGGATGGATTCCTGCAAGTGGTGACTCTGACATGATTTGGATCAGTGGTGCAAATCTGCACATTAATGAGTGGCTATACTCATCTGGACTAAAGCTGAAACTAATCCCAAGTTAAGGGAACATCAAAGCCCACTGAGGAAAGTTGCCAAGACATCTAGTTGTTCAGTGAGGGGAAATTTTCTAAATCTTTATGTGACCAAGAATTTCCAAAGAACAGGATATTTTTATAAAACAATAATACAACTTTTAGAAGCTGATGGCGCAGTCCAAAAAAGTCAATTGTGCTCCCTATTACAAACAATTCAAAAGTATTGTTCTTGGTTTCCTAAATGAGTAACTTTAGATTTGGAAATATGGGAGCAGGTAGGAAAAAAATTAAAAACAAAATATGAGTGAGGAAAAGAAATTCCCATTTCTACCCTAAATACCTGAAGCATGGTGAAAGAAGTCTTGTGTCCACTATATATGTCTCATCCCATGGTTCCCTCAGAGGTGTTCTCTGTTAAAAACCCTGTGTCCCCTGAAAAGGAAGAAACACTGTTTCCTCCTACTCCACCTTCAGTATCCTTTGAAACTAAGACACCTCACCTTGCTATGGAAAAATGTTTGTAAAAAGCCCTAGAGGCTGGAGAATGCCACACTATCCCAGTGGCTCTCCAAAATGGACAGCCACAACATTATTCACTTCCTTATTCTATATTTAAAGAATTGAGAAAAGTATAAGTAACAATGGCTTCCATAGTTCTTTCACCAGAGATATTTTAGAAGCCATAGCCAACAGTTACCTTATATTCCCCTGGGACTGGAAATTTTTGATAAAAATGTTAGTCTCCCCAGCCCAGTATAATGTCTGGCAACTAGAATATCAAAAAGGGTGTGGTTACAAGCAATCCACAACATAAATGCACAAATTCTTATAGGCATATACATGTTGCAAGGCACAGGCAATTTTCTTGAACCTCAAGTTCAAGCACAACAAGACCAAAGACTTTTCCCTCAGTGCTCTAAAGTAGCAGTAAATGTTTTGGGTAAAATTCCTGAATCAAAAGAAAAACAGGGCTCATTTGTTACCATCACACAAGGAGCCTCTAAATCCCATCAAGATTTTGTCAATAAATTAGAAAATGCAATTATCTTTCAAATTGGCAACTCAACTCGTAAGCAGCAAACAAACATGTTGCTTTTCCAATTGACCTATAAAAATGCTAACATTGATTGTCAAAGAACCATGACTAATAGTCACACTACCACTCAAACAATTAGAAAATGTATCAAAGCCTGTTAAAATGTAGGCACAGAAACCTTAAAGTCCAGGTTCTCACAGCTATGCTTAAATTAATCCAAACCTTCTTAAACATGGAAAGGATGGCCATTTTACAAAGGAATGCCCTCAAAACCAGCCCAGATTAAAACCCCCCACTTCTGACTGTCCTCAGTGTTGAAAAGGAAAGCAATAGGCAAACCAATGCCATTCCAAATTTAGTAAAGATGGCAATCCTCTGATGGGAAATGGGAAGGGGGTGCCAGCTCCAGCATTCCCCCCAAACTCCAGGAGCAACCCCTATTACCCAGACTCCCAAAAAATCAACCACAACAACAATCAAGCATCCTGGAACAGTCCTCAGGAGAATCTCAGACCTTTGTGCAGCCACCTGTGGCAGCACTGGACTGGATCTTATCACTACAATTGAATTAATTTTAAAAGAACAAGAATCAAGAACCATTTATGTTGCTCCAACTGGAGTCTGGGGACTGCTCCCTCAAGGTTTAGTTGGTCTCCTTATAGGAAGATCCAGTCCTACTCTCAAAGGCAGTAAAATCCTCCCTGGAGTCATAGATTCAAACTATAAAGAGAAAATAAAAAGTATGATACAAGGTTCTAATTTTCATGTAATTCCTGCTGGCACAAAAATAGCTCAACTATTGTTATTACCTTATCAGGCTCCAAGAACAAAAAGTGTTGTTGAGGAAAATAAAAATGTTGGCAGCACTGGAGGAAAGGATGTTTATTGGACAACTTCTATACAACTACAAAAACCTCTGCTCCAAATAAAAATACAAAACCTATCCTTCTTTAGATTAATTGACACCAGAGCTGACATTTCTATTATTTCTCATAAGGATTAGCCCATAGAATGGCCAACATATCAAACCACATTTATTGTAACTGTTATAGACATTCCTCAAAAACCCCTGTAAAGTGCTAAAACTCTCCAGTGTATAGGCCCTAATTTGCAAAAGGCCTATGTTCAACCCTATGAATTACCTATCCCCATGAATTCATGGCGTCAAGGCTTACTTACCCAACACAATTCAGTTTTAAAACATCCCTTTTCTTGTAGGGGCCACTGCTCAAATTCACCCCCTACCTTTAATCTGGACTTCTAACAAGCCAGTTTGGGTTGAGCAGTGGCTGCTAAAAGGGGAAAAGTTACATCAAGCCCATCTGCTAGTAAAGCAACAATTAGAAGCTGGACACATTGACCCAACAAACAGCCCTTGGAATACTCCCATTATTGTTATTCCAAAAAAAATCTGAAATGTGGCAGCTTCTCTATGACTTCCACCAAATTAATATTAATATTAATACTCCAACCTTTGGGACTCCTTCAATTAGAATTACTTATTCCCACCATTATTCCAAAAGATTGACTGTTATTAGTTATCAACTTAAAAGACTTGTTTCTTCACCATCCCTCTTGCAGAGGCTGAAAAAGAAAAATTTGCCTTCACTATTCCAGCCATTAATAATCAAGAGCTTCTAACCAGATAATGGTGGAAAGTTTTACCCCAAGGAAAGCTCAATAGAACCACCATATGCCAACATTTTGTATTCCAGGCCTGTGATGGTTTGAGTTTGAATTAATTATGAATTCCAAAAATATAAATTAGATTATGTTTGTAAGCTCATCTGTTCATCTGGGCATGATTAAGTTATGAGTAGGGCATTAATTGCCACATCAGTGAGATGTTGAGCCCCACCCCTCAGTGGGGGTGGTCTC
>PVKH010021577.1:0-14297 GCA_004027955.1 Chaetophractus vellerosus | reverse complement strand
CAGAGAAAACTGAATACAGAAAGAACAAGCAAAAAAAAGGGGGGGGGGATGTATAATAAATAAAAAATAAATAAATCTTAAAAAAAAAAAAGTAAAACAGAAAAGACAATGAAAATTAAATTGTCTTGGGGACCACTGCTCAGAAAGTAGGCCAGGGTCTACATGATAACCTTAAATATTATGAATGCCTATTCTCTTTGCTATTCTTAGAATCATATGGGTCTCCTCCGTTACTACTACTTTTCTCATTGTTCTTAGCATTTCAGAAGCTCTTCTTGCCCTGCTCAGGCCGTGGGCATTGGAAGAAGTCCCATGTTGAGAAAATGAAAGTGATCACACACTTGCTAGCTGATTTCTGGCATAGATGCCACTGGCTTCTTTGTTTGTTTAACAGTTTTATTGAGCTATAAATTCTATACCATACAATCTACCAATATACAAATTTTTGTGTGGACTTATGCTTTCATTACTCTTGTGTACATACCTAGGAATGGAATTGTGGGTCATATGGTAACATTGTTTTATCAGTTGAGTAATATTCATAATATCTTCCTAAGTGGCTAAAACAGTTTACATTCCTACAGGCAGTGGTTTTAGTTTCTCCACATCTTTACCAACACTTGTTGATGATACGAAGTGGCATCTCATTTTGGTTTTTATTTGCATTTCCCTGCCAACTGATGATGTTGAATATCTTTTTATGTGCTTATTGGCTACTTTTATATCTTTCTTGGAGAAATATCTATTCAGATCCTCAGACCAGTTTTCAATTTTGTTATTTGTCTTTTTACCATTGTGTTGTAATTTTCTTTATATATTCTGGATACAAGTCCTTAATCAGATATATGATTTTCAAATATTTTCTTCATTCTTTGAGTGATTGTTTCACTTAATAAATGATGTCCTCTGAAGCACAAATGATTTTACTTTTGATGAAGTTCAATATATTTTTTTGTTGTTGTTGCTTATGCTTTTGCTCTTTTTTCTGAAAATTTGTTCCAAATTCCATGATCATTGAACTTTAAGTCCTGTGTCTTCTAAACATTTTACAGTTTCACCTCTTAAATTTAGGTGCTTGATATCTTTTGTGGTATTTTTTTTATTGTGTGAGTTAATGGTCGAATTTCATTCGGATGTATTTACCTATGAAGTGTTCACAGCACTCCTTGTGTGAAAGACTATTCTTTCTCTATTCAATAGTCTTATAAGTCTTTTAAAAAATCATATACAATTGGCACACTGTTTTCTTTCTGGCTCTCAATTCTACTTAACTAACGTATTTGCTTATACCCATTGCAACACCACAGTCTTGATTACCATTTGTTAGCAACACATTTTAAAAACTGAGCAGTTTGAGTCCTCCCATGCTAATCTTTTAGGGTAGAATTGATTTGGCAAGCCTGTGTCCTTTGCAATTCTATATGAATTTCGTAGATAATATAGGGCTAGAAACTAATGGGTGAAAAGGAAACCACAGTAGAAAATAGAAATTTTTTTCAGATGAATAAATATAATAATATAAGATATGATAAAAATATAGGATTCACCTGCAATCATGCATGGGAGAAATATATAGCTATAAATAAGTACAGTATAAAAGAAGAAAAATCTTTAAATCAACACTACAATCTTCCAAGTTAATACTAGGAATAATATAGTAAACCTAAAAAAAGGTGAAGGAAGGAAAGAAAAGGTTAGAAGAAATAAATTAAAGATAAAAATAATAAAAATCAATAAAAGTAAAAGGATAAAAAAGAAATAGTTAAAGAAATGATAAACAAAGTCCACATATTGCCAAATAGACTAAACATAAAAAAGGGAGAAGGATCACATTACTAAAAGAATGAATGAAAGAGCAGATGTCATTACTGACATTATAGACTTAAAATATCGGAGTATGAACAACTGTATTCCTGGAAATTAAGTTAGATGAAAATGGAAAAATATCTAGAAAGATACAAACTCTGCAACTAACTCAAGAAAAAAACAAAAATCTGAATAGACCTTAAATAGAATTATACCAAGTAAAGAGATTGAATTTGCAATTAAATTTTTACCCAAAAAGTAAAGCTTCTCTGGTGTATTTGATCAGACATTTATAGAAGAATTACACAAAGTCTTGACAAACTCTTCCAAAAATAAATGACAAGGGAACAGTTCTGAACTCATTCCAAAAAGCTAGAATATGATATCAAAACCATTTGAAGACATTAAAAAATTCCATATGATTATAGAAGAAAAGTATCCTCAACAAAATATCATCATAGAGATTCTAGTAATATATAAAAAGATTTTACCTCATGACCAAATGAGGTTTACCCAAGGATGCAAGGTTGGGATAACATCTGCAATATAATACAAAATATTAGTAAAATACAGACAGAATGTGCAGGGTCGTATCAATATCTGCAGAAAAAGCATTTGACAAAATCCAACACTCTTTCATTCACCAAATTAGAAATAGAGGGTAATTTTCTCAACCTACTAAAGTAAATATGCAACCCCCCTACAACTACTATCATACATAATGGCAAATAACTAAAAGCTTTCCTTATAAGTTCTGGAAGAAGACAAGGATGTTTGCTCTAACCACTGTTATTCAATAGTGTACTGGAGATTCTAGTAACAGTAATTAGTTTTTTTAAAAAAAGACATAAAAGTCATCCAAATTGGAAATGAATAGGAAAAAACTATTTCTATTTACAGATGACATGATCTTTTCTTTATAGAATATCCTAACTATGACACACAAAATTTGATTAGAGCTAATGAACAAGTTCAAAAGTGTTCTAAGTTACCAGAACAGTATACAAAAATCAATGGCACTTTGGGGTGACATCATTAACATGGTGATGTAAGACATGCACTGAAAAAATCTCCCCAAAGGTTCAGGAAGTAAAAGGACAAATATCACCTGCTTAGCATTCTGGAGGACAGTAGAGATGGGAAAAGGACTCCACAAATTCTGAAGAGAAGAGAAAAAATGAGAGGAAACTTCCATACCTAAATGCTTGTCTACTTCTCTCCCTCTCACGTGGTCCCAGACAGCTTGGCAGTTGCTCAGAGATAGTGGCCCAAAATGTTCCCACCTCCCACCAGTGGGAGACAATAGAGTTATCCACAGCAGCAAGTTAGAGCCCCACACATATCCGGGCATTGGGAACTAAATCAGCAGAGACCAGGGCAGAACACAACTTGCAGAGAAGTACTATATAAAAAAGGGCCACCAATGGGTGGGGAAGGGAAAGACTGCTGTCCAACTGAGGCTGACAGATGCTGCACTCGTTCAATCCAGTTTCTTTTTTTTTTTTTTTTTAAAGATTTATTTATTTTATTACATATCTCCCCTTCCCCACCGTTGCGGCGACGCGCCGAGACTTGGTCACTGCGCAGGCGCGGCTTTCCCCGCTTGTGGGCGGCTTCTGCTTCTATTCACGGCCGGCTCTTGCTTCAGTTCGCGGGTGGCTGGCTGCGTTCCATTCGCGGGCGACCTGCCCTGCCCGTGGCGGCTTTTGCCCTGTCCGTGGCAGCTTTTTGCCCTGCCCACGGCAGCTCTGGCCCGCCCATGGCGGCTTGCCATTCTCAAGGCGGTCTGTCCGCTAGGAGAGGTCCCCGGGAACCGAACCCAGGGCCTCCCATGTGGTATCCCAGCGCGCTCTTTATCCACTGAGCTATCTAGCCGGGCCCTCAATCCAGTTTCTACTGGCTGGAACATCTAAACACAAAACATATTTTTCTGTAGTGACCCACCTTTCTAGTTTAACCCCATGTGGATCCCCAGGGAAGGAAGACTTAGTGGGGAATAAACCGAAGGCAGAAAAGCCTAAAAAAGAAGGGGGTTGGGTTAACTGAACGGTAGTAATATAAGAGGATCTAAAAAATGAAAAGATAAGGAAAATGGTGCACTGAGTGATGGAGAACTTAAACAAATCATAGGATCTAGGGAGAAAATTCTGAGCAAAAACAACACAACAGAAGAAGATTCCTTGAGAAGGATTCAAGGAAGGGAAGTTTTACACTAGAAGGGAAAAAACTATACAAAAATTACAATCTTAAAATTTGTACCATATGTCCAGGGCAAGAATCAGTTGAAGAAGAGCTGACAAAATCTGTTCAACAAATACAGGCTCTTTTAAGGTCTAGAATAAGTTAGACCAAGCATCAAAGAAGAGCTTTAACACAAAGCCAATTAACAATAAAACCCTGGGCAAAAAGGAGAAACTAACTTTCAGTGTTAACTCATCAAGATAATCAGATGCCCAGAGATCAACAAAAATTACAAACAATACTAAGAAACAGGAGGATATTTCTCAGTCAAGGGAACAAACTAAAACTTCAGAGCAGACACAGAATTTGGAACAACTAATCAAAGAAATTCAAACAAAACTCCTAAGTCAAAAGTAGAGATTAAAACTATACTAGATGCATACAACAGCAGATTTGGTTAGGCAAAAGAAAGAATCATTGAAGAGAAGACAATCAAATTCATACAATCAGAAGAAGAGATAGAGAAGAGATAGAGAAGAGAATCAAATTCATACAATCAGTTATCTCAGGGATGAGAGACCACATGAAGCACATACGCATATGTATCATGAGTATCCCAGTAGAAGAGATGGGTAAAACCATAGGAAAAAACCTCTGAGGAAATAGTGGCCCCAAATTTCCGAACTCTTATGACAGACATAATTATACATGTCCAAGAAGCATGATATAGTCCAGATTAAATACTAATAAATACTAATTAGAATGTCAAATGTCAAAGATAAAGAGAGAATTCTGAAAGCAGCAAGAGAAAAGAGATTTGTCACATACAAGGGATTCTCAGTAAGACTAAGTGCCAATTTTGCATCAGAAATGGGGGAGAGAAGAAAGTGGTACTATTTAAGGTACTGAAAGAAAAAAGCACAAGCCAACAATATTTTATGCAGCAAATTTGTCCTTCAAAAATGATTGAGATTTTAAAATATTCACAGGTAAACAAAAACTGAGAAAGTTCATCAACAATGACGTACTCTACAAGAAATTCCTATAGGGAGTTAGGTTGAAAGAAAAAGACAGGAAAGAACCGCTTGGAGTAGTGTGAAGAAAAGAAGATTATCAGTAAGAGTAACTAAAGGGGTAAATGGAAAATTCAATAGTACTGTATCTGCAATGTGCAACACTACTCTTTAATTCTTATGAGAGAATGCAAATGAACAAGACATATTTTGTGATAATGGACATGCAAAATATAAATTGGTAAACTGGGACAAAAACAACATAAGGAGGGGAAACGGGATATTGAAAACAGAACATGCAAGTCATAGAAGATAAATTGGTATTTTTTCAAGTTAGTACAATATTGATGTAGGTTGGATAATATAGGCCTCAGGGTCACCACAAAGAAAGTATTTAAAAATACACAGAAAGAGAAATGAGAACAGGATCAGCCAGATACACTAAAAAGAAAAGTAGATTGTAATACAGGAAAAGAGAGGTAAAAAAAGATATGACATGTAAAAACCAAAAGACAAAATGGCTGAAGTAAGTACTGCTGATATAATAATAACACGCAACATTAATGGATGAATATTCTCAATCAAAAGACAATGAGGGGCAGAATGGATAAATCTATGATAACTAAAGCACGATGTAACTATAGGTTATTTACAAAAGACTCAATTTGATCCAAAGACAACAATATGTTGAATGTCAAAGGTTGGAAAAAGATATTCCATGCCAATCGTTACCAAAAAAATGACCTGGGGTAGCTATACCAATATTGGACAAAAAAGTCTTTCAGGCAAGAGCTGTTAGAAGAGACAAAGAAGGACACCATATATTAACAAAAGCAGCAATCCACCAAGAGTAAATAATAATCTTAAATATTTATGCACCTAACCATGGTGTCCCAAATATATGAGGCAAATTCTGGCAAAACTGAAGGGAGTATAAGATGTCTCTAAAATAATAGTTGTAGACTTCAATACACCATTTTTATCAATAGATAGAACATCCAGACAGAAGATCAATAAAGAAACAGAGAATTTGAATTATATGATAAATGAACTAGATCTAAAAGTCATAAACAGAACATTGCACCCCAAAACAGCATGATATACTTTCTTCTCAAGAGCACATGGATCATTCTCCAGGATATACCAAATGTTTGGTCCTAAAACAAGTCATGATAAAATTTAAAAAACTGGAATTTATCAAAACTTCTTCTCTGACCATAATGGAACAAAGGTGGAAATCAGCAACAGGCAGAGAACTGGGAAATCCACAAATATATGTAATTTAAATAACACACTCTAACAATCAATAGGTGAAAGAGAAATTGCAAGAGAAATCAGTATATATCTTGAGATGAATGAAAATAAAAACACAACATATCAAAACTTATGGTACGCAGTGAAGGCAGTGCTGAGAGGGAAATTTATAGTTATAAATGTTTACATTAGAAAAAGAAGAGGGAGGTGGATGTGGCTCAAGCAGTAGGGTGTCTGCCTATCTATGAAAGGTCCCAGGTTAGGTTCCCAGGGCCTCCTAAAGAAGAGGAGCAAGACGGCGAGTTGACATGATGGGGCAGTGCAGCAGCCTGACGCAATGAGCTGATGCAATGAGATGACTCAATGACATGACACAACAAGGAGATACAATGAGGACATACAGTGAGGGGACACAATGAGAGACACAGGGAGCGGATGTGGCTCAAGCGTTTGGGCGCCTCCCTCCCACACTGGAGGTCCCAGGTTTGGTTCCCAGTACCTCCTAAAAAGAAGAAGAGCAGACACAGAGAGCACACAACAAAAAGACACAGAGAACAGACAGCAGGCACAAACAATGAGGGCAGGGAGAAATAAATAAATAAAATAAATCTTTAAAAAAAGAAGAAAGAGCTAAAATCAAAGACTACCTGCACACCTAAAAAGACTAGAAAAAGAACAGCAAAAACATCCTAAAGTAAGCAAATGGGAAGAAATTACAAAGATTAGAGCAGAAATAAATGAAATTGAGACTAAAAATATAATAAACAGAATTACAAAACCAAAAGTTGATTCCATAAAAGATCAATAAAATTAATAAATCCTTAACTAGACTGACAGAGAGAAAATTGAGAAGATGCAAATAAATAGAATCAGAAATGAGAGGGGGGACACTTCTACAAACCCACAAAAATAAAAAGGATCGTAGGAGTATACTATGAACAACTGTATGTCATCAAATTAGACCCCATAGATAAAACAAGCAAATTCCAAGAAACACATATAAACCAAAACTGACTTTAGAAAAAAAAGACTTCAAATGACCAGTTATACGTAAAGTCATCAAGAAAAACCCAGGACCAGTTTGTTACACAGGTGAATTCTAGCAATCATTCCAAGGAGAATTAATACCAATCTTGCTCAAAATCTTCCAAACAATTGAATAGAACTTAACACTAACTAACTCATTCACTGAGACCAACATCACCCTAATATCCAAGCCAAATAAAGATACGACAAGAAAAGAAAATTACAGACCAATTTCTCTTAGTTCTTCGTGAACAATGGTTACTTATAATAGAAACTAACTTTAAGTTGCTAAAAATTCATGATGTTTATTAATTTGTAGGTAAAGAGAATTCAGTGAAACTATGAAATTTTGGAACCACATAACAAAAACATTGAAAGCAAAATATGTAGGATTTTAGGAAGTGATGTTTAGAAGGAAATTACGGGCTTAAAATTATTAATCATTTTTTAAAAACCATTTACAATTAGTGAGATAAGCATTCAACTCAAAAATTGTAAAAACTACAAGAAAATAAGTCCAAGGAAGGTATAAGGAATAAGGAAAATAATAGAGGAAAACAAAAGAAACAACAAAACCATGACAAAATAAACATGGGGATGTGAAGAGAATCAAAAAGATAGTTCTCTTTAAATAAAGAAATTAACATCAAAGGTGCCCTTCAGCTCACCCCTGAAAACTACTTTGACCAGCTGTAACTTTACAATGTCTCCTATTCTATCCCAAATATTAAGAACAGACTCTGTCTTAAACACCAGGGATGTGCTCCCATTAGCCATTAATTACCTACTTAGGAATTTGCCAAACATAGAAATTTTCACATCATTTGTGTAGCACCTTAAGTTGCAAAGTTGAAGCCATAACCTTATCGTTTTCTTTTATAACTTTATCCAGTGTATTTAGGAACAACTGTCCAACATTATTATACGTTTAACTCTGCAGAATTCTGTTAAGGTGTCAAAAACACTCTCACCCAGACCCTTGCCTCTATAAGCATGCGAATAGCCATATTCAATGGCAGTATTTTGCATATCTATTGCAAACTCACTCCATGGACTATCATTGGCATCTTGATTATTGAAAATAGTGTCATAGGTGCCTTTGAATCTAATCAGAGTAGACAGCTAATTGTAAAAACCCCAGAACCAATTCAGAAATTCCATTTTAAAAATTCTTTCTCAAGAATCATGCCAAGTACCAAGCTGTATTAGTCAGCATTCTCTAGGGAAACAGAACTGACAGGAGATATGTGAAAATATTATGAGATTGCATAAAATTGTTTCACACAACTGTGGGGATGCACACGCACAAATTCCTTTGGCAGCCTGCACTCGGGGAACTCCTATGAAGGTTTCTGATGAATTCTGCAGGAGAAGCTGGCTGGCAGATGTAGAGATGGAGCTTCTCTCTTCTGACTGCAAAAAGCATCACTTCTCCATTTAAGGTTTTCAACTGATTGTATGAGATGTCTCTCATGGCTAAAGGCAATTTCCTTACACATATCCTGAATTATCAATATCTTCTTCTTAAAGAGCCTTTGAATATGATGGCATATTCTTCCTTTGCTAAATTATATGCAAAACACAAAATAACTTTTAAAATTTAATTGAGGTCAGAATTAGAAGAATTTGATTTAATCAAAAGATATATAGATCATTGTCGGTAGGGTAATTTAATCCATCAAGCCCCTAAAATAGGTTCTCCGGCTGCATTGTAAAAGGAAGTTTCAGTGTTCTGTGAGGACCACATGGCTACCTAAGAGGAATTCCCTGCCAACAGCCAGCAAGAAAATAGAGACCTCAGTAACACAGTCACAAGCAAAGGAATTTTTCCAAAAACTTAAATGGGCTTGGAGGTATTCTCAGAACCTCATATGAGGTTTCAGGATTAGCTGATAACGAATAATTTTACAACTGTGAGACCCAAGCAGAAACCCAGCTAAGTGACGCCTGCAATTCTGACCTACAGAACTGTGAAACAATAACTGAGTGTTGTGTTTAAACTCCTAAATTTGTGGTATGTATTCTGTTGACGGATGTTTTTTAATCTTTTTGAAAAAGTCAAAATCATTTTCTCAGCACGTATTTTTTTCCATTCTGTTTCCTGTTTTCTCCTTCTTGAATACCAATTACATATATATTAGATCATTGAAAATTATCCCATAGTCCTGGATACTTTGTTCTTCCTTTTTTTTCAGTGATTTTTGTCACCCCACTACCATCACTTTCCATTGTTGTGAAACATTTGTTACAAACTATGAAAAAGCATCATCAAAATATATGAATAACTAATTATACCCAATATCTTATATTTGGTGTATTTTCCTCCAAACTATCCAGTTATTAACATTGTATTAGTATTAGATATTTGATAGAGGTCATGAGAGAACATTCTCATATTTGTTCTGTTAACCTCAGTCCATTTTCCTCCACTGGATTCTCTGTGAGATACAGGCCCATGCTTTGTACAATCCATTTAAAGTATACACTCAGTGGCTCTCATTTTTATCAGAGTTGGGATGCTATCACCTCAGTCAAGTTTAGAACCTTTTCATTACTCCAAAAGGAAATATCTCATACCCCTTATACTCCCCTAGTTTTGCCCATTAGAATTGCTACATGTTCTTTGATATCCACAAAAATATGACACTTTTAAGAATGTGAAGTTCAGCCCACCCCTGAAAACTAACTACTTCGACCAGCCTTAACTTTACAATGTCTCCTATTCTATCCCAAATACTGTTTAATAATAGATTCTGTCTTAAACACCAGGGACGTGCAATCCAAGTGCTCCCATTTGCCACTAATTACCTACTTACTTACCTTGTCTGAAATTTAGCCAGACCTCTTACCTCTTCATAGCCCCCTGAATTTTAAATCATTTTTTTCAGGAGAGGTTAATTTATATAATGGTGGTTGTGAAGAACCCATTTTTAATTTCTTTCCTGTTTTCCTGTTGAAAACAGAAAAATTATATTATAGCAAATTAGCATCGATTCTTCCATTTTTGGGTCGTTTTGTGCTTCTCACAAAAAAAGGTAACATCAACTTACAAATGTATAATTTCAATCAATGCTTCTGTATTCATTCTCTTTTTTAAAAATCAGTATATTTTTCTACGTAACTCAACAAAATTTTCACCCTTAACAAGAGCAACCATAATGTTCCTAAATATTTCTCATTCACATTCGGTATTTCACGTCTCAGAATTATCTCTAACGTTGTTTGGCATCTGAATTCTTTACAGTCTCATTTGATAACGGTTACGCATTGTACGTGCCATTAAATGTCAAAGTTGACCCGTTATACCTGCAGGCTTCGCATGAACGTGGACAGGTGACACCTTCAAGGACAACCTTCCCGCCTTCTAAGAAAGGAGACGCCATGAAGTCCCGTCCACACGCGGACGCGGAGATTGATGGGAAATGTAGTGCCTTCTAGTGCAGGCTGCCGCGCCGCACTCTGGGAAAGAGCTTCCTGGCTCCCTGTGCGCATGCGGATACTCAGCCTCGCCTCCTTCCGCCCTTTGTAGTCACGCTGAAAGAGCACCTGGAACGCTCGGGTACACGTAGAGTCCACCTGGGTGAGAGCGCGTGGGACCGGGAGGGAAGGACGGGCCTGTACTCCTGGCAGGATGGCAGTTCCCGGAACACCTGGGGCGGGGGGCCCCAACGCCGCCGCCGGGTGGAGGCGGTGCTGGGAGCGGGCGGGGGGCGGCCGCCCGGCGCCAGCCAGGTGAAGAGTGGCAGTGAAAGCCCCTGCGCGGGGGGGAAATGTACGTTTATAATTGGCGGTGGACGTGCCAAACTGCGGGCCGCGGGACTGCGAGGACAGCCCCAGCCCTGGAGCCCCAGCCCTGGAGCCCCAGGACCCGTCATCTGTGACCAGGGACGAAATGAGCTGCCTGGGAAGAAACTGCCCTTGCCCGCAAACGAGAGGATAGGCAGTGGCTACTTCGCGACGCTGTTCCCGAGAGTTAGGTGAGCTGTCACCTGAGGCGTTAGCCAAGTACCAGGAACGAGTGTCAGCACAGGCTTCATTCCCCTGGGGTCGGGATATGCTGCATTTAAAACACACAGTCGGAATCTCAGGTTGCGGAAGTGATGCTGAGCCTGAGAACGCCAGCGATTTGTCCATAAACGAAGCACAGTGCCCTTAATTCTCTCACATCTAAGGGACTTTGGGAAGAGGTTTTATTGCGAAACTACAATCCGATTAAAAGAAAACATTTTAGAAATTCCTTGCTCTAAAGCATCGCCATGCCTCTCTGGGCTTTCTGTGCATTCTCTAGCCAGAGATGAAGTGAATGGATGAAGGGCACAGCCTCTCTTTTTCTACTATGTTAGTTTTAATGAGAGCAGTGCCTTATCTTTTCATATACTTTAATAATTTGTTGGTGTTAGGTTTTCTGTTAATCATTTAAATCGATAGAAAAAAGTTTATGTTCCCCAGTGAAAATCTGCCATTTTAAGTCTCCATAGTAATTTAGTCTTGTGTGCACAGAGGTTGCCACTTCTACATGGGCATTCCTGTGCCTTTTCAAGGATGGACAAGCTGTTTTCCCACAGGAGGCTGCTCCCCAGCTGGGATGCTGAGATTGTTAGGAGGTAAATCTTGGCACAGTGGGTAGGTCTGCTCTTTCATGACACCAGCCTTCTTTTGTTCTCCCCAGAAAACCTTCACCGTTCTCTACACTCTACCAAGAAGCACAGAAAATGAACAGATTTCAGGTGAGTTCTTCATGCATTCTTCACTCTGTATTATGGATTTATGAAGTTTATAGGGTCTATACATTAAATGGAAAGTAGAAATAAAAGTAGAATAGGTTAATCTTTAGATAAAATAATCACCTATTTCAGTCTCTGTTAAGATGTTTACTGTTGACTGTTGGTAGACATCTTCATCAGGGTATGTAACGTTCTTCCTTTTAGCAGTTTTCTAAGATGTAGTTTTAGTCATATTACGTCCAAATCTTAACATTTCAGGGTCTGAGTGTGGGCTCTGCTTTCTGTGCTGGTAGCATACTCTATATTGCAGGTTGTAAGAACATAGACACAACGTTTTGGTGCCTCTTTGTGCACACCCATTGTTATTTTTCAAACAGAATTTTTTGACAAATAATGTGCACATACAGTTCTAAGATATATATTAGGAATCCTATTAGCATCCCTTTCCCTACCTACCAGATGCCCTCTACATCTTTTATTAGTTCGTCTCAGCCTTTCATGTTTTATTTATAAAGAGACAGTCTAATATGAATGTATTCTAATTTCCTCTCCATTGTTAACCAATGGAATACTATATACCTGTTTTTTAAATACATTCTGGGCATTTTTCCATGAGTCCTTAATAAGCATCCTCATTTTTTTCAGATGCATAGTATTCCAGTTTTTGAAAGCACCAAAGCTTGTTTAATCAGCCTCCTATTGAAAGGCACTAGAGTTGTGTGTAATGAATTAGTCCATATATGTGGAATGATATATAGATGAAACTGTAGGGTAAAATGGTACAAGTGAGAATGCATGGTCAGAGTTAAATGCACTTTTCATTTTGTTAAATATGGCGCAATTATCCTTCATAGTGGTTAGAACATTTTGCTCTCTTGCATATTCACACTTTTTGGTAATTCATACTTCATATATGAGTTTCTGCTGTACACTAGACATTATTCTGGTTACTGAGGAGGCAGCAATGAGCACAATAGACAAAATCTCTGTCCTTTTGGAGCTGACATTCAGATTTGGGCAAAGAAACAGTAAACTTAAAGAAATTTTATGTTGTAATTTGGAATTTGGTCCTTGATATGGAAAAAATAAAGCTGGGTAAGTAGCATAGAAAGTGTTGGAAAGCAAGATTTAATTTTTTTTTATAGGTGAGATGATTGTAGAAGTAGAAAATCTGGATGCATATATAGAATAAATATTAGAATTAATGTAGTTAACAAGGTTGTTGGATAGATACAAGGTCCATATTTTTAAAAAATCAATTTATCTCTCTGCCAGCAACAGGCAATTAAAAAATGAAATCAAAATGTGATATTATCAACCATCAAATGCCCAGAATAACTCTCTGTTTCTCCTTTTAGCTACATTAGTTCTACCTGAGCTCCTGAAGCTTTTCCCGTACCTTATGTAGAGAGCTCTTTTCATCAACAGTTTCTTCAGATGTCTGCTGGATATGTGCAGATTTCCTCCCAAGGGTTTCTGATTGTTCATTGATTAATTGCTCTGCTACTCATTCATTCCACAACATATTATGATTCTAAATCATCTTGAGTTTGAGCTTAGATATTTTTCTGAGCTATCCTGAGAAACCTGCTCCTTTTGCATCTTACGTGTTTGTGTTTGAATGTGGACAACCTTCCCATGTTTTCCTTACCTGATAACATCCACTTTTTAATCTTGCAGAATTTCCTCATATCTCCTTGCCTTTGATGACAAGCTTCCCCATATTCCTTGTAATTATACATTTAGAGTAGGTTTTATATTTCATCTGAGTGTACTTAGGATACAGGGTATATAAATGCATGTGTTCAGTCTGTTATCTTGAACTAGAGAAATGATTTGTGCTTGAAATCATCTCTTAATTCCCACTACTCTGCCCAGGTTCTCTTCCTAGCATTAAGGAAACTCTTCTAAACCTTTTTGCTTTATTCCTTTTCTGCCAAGTATGTTTGTTCTCTCAGTTCTGTACTTGGTACTTTTTCTCCTCAGTTGATATGTCCTCTCTCAGCTGGCAGATTCTCTGATACCGCTATTTGTATTAGTTGTACTAAGTCTACTGTAACAATTTACCATAAACTGAGGGGTTTAAAACTATAGAAATTTGGGAAATGGATGTGGCTCAAGGGATTGGGCTCCCATCTACTATATAGGAAATCCAGGGTTCAATTCCCGGGGCCTCCTGGTGAAAGGCAAGCTGGCCTGTGCAGAGAGCTGGCCTATGTGCCATACTGGCCCGCATGGAATGCTGGCCTGCGCAGGAGTGCTGGCCTGCACGGAGAGCTGGTACAGCAAGATG
>PVKH010021576.1:0-14297 GCA_004027955.1 Chaetophractus vellerosus | reverse complement strand
CGCGGCTTTCCCCGCTTGTGGGCGGCTTCTGCTTCCATCACGGCCGGCTTTTCAGTTCGCGGGTGGCTGGCTGCGCCCGATTCGCAGGCGACCTGCCCTGCCCGTGGCGGCTTTTGCCTGTCCGTGGCAGCTTTTTTGCCCTGCCCACGGCGGCTCTGGCCCGCCCACGGCGGCTTGCCATTCTCAAGGCGGTCTGCCCACTAGGAGAGGTCCCCGGGAACCAAACCCGGGGCCTCCCATGTGGTATGCCGACGCCCTATCCACTGGGCTATCCAGTCGGCCCCGATGTATCTATCTTCTAATCTTTATTTCCTTCCTTCTGCTTGCTTTGGGTTTAGTTTAGTCTTCTTTTTCTAGTTCTTCCAGTTTTGAGGTTAGGTCTTTTTTGAAGTCTTTCTTGTTTTTTAATGTAAGCATTTAGACCTATAAATTTTCCTCTCAGTACTGCTTTTATTGTATCCTATAAGTTTGGGTATGTTGTCTTTTCATTTTTAGTATATTTCCTAATTCCCCTTGTGGTTTTCTCTTTAACCCATTGTTGTTTAATTCCTACAAATTTGTTAGCTTTCTTTATCTCCCTCTGTTTTTGATTTCTGACTTCATGCCATTGTGGTTGGAGAAGAAACATTGTATAATTTCAATATTTTTGAATTATTGAGGCTTGATTTGTGACCTAAGATATGGTCTACTCTGGAGAATGATCCATGTGTACTTGAGAAGAATGTATATTCTGTTGTTGTTGGGGGACATGTTCTATGTCTGTCTTAGGTTTAGTTGGTTTGGAGTATCGTTCAAGTATTTTATTTCCTTATTTATCTTCTGTGTAGATGTTCTATCCATTATTCAAAGTGGTGTATTAAAGTCTCCTATTATTATTATAGAACTGTCAATTTCTCCTTTCAAATCTGTTACTATTTGCTTCCTATATTTTGGGGCTCTGCTGTTAGATGAATATATATTTATAATTGTTACATCTTCTTGCTGAATTGATCCCTTGATCAGTATATAATAGCCATCTTTGTCCTTCATAACTGTTTTCCACTTAAAGTCTATTTTATCTGATAATAATATAACTACCTCAGCTGTCTTTTGGTTACTACTTGTGTGGTATGTTTTTTCCCTTCCTTTCACTTTCAACCTATCAATGTCTTTGAATTTAAGGTGAGTCTCTTGTTGACAGCATATAGTTGGGTCATGCATTTTTATTCATTCTGCCAATCTCTGCCTTTTGACTGCAGAGTTTAATCCATTTACATTTAAAGTCACTACTCATAATGCAGGACTTTCTTCTACTACTTTGATATATAATGTTTGTTGTAAGTCTTGTGCCTTTTTTGTCCCTCAATTCTTTTGTTAATGCCCAATTTCATATTTATTTATTGTTGTTGTTGTTTTTTGTATTGTATTGTATCATATTGAGTTTCTTCTCATTTCTATCTGGATATATATTTCATATCTGTTCCTTGTGGTTACTACAAGGCTAAAATTTAACGTCTTAAATATATAGCAATCTGATTTGATTTGATAACAGCTTCACTTCAATAGATTACATATATACTGTTCCTATATCTTTCCATCCCCCAAATTTCTTTTTACATGTTACAGATTATATCTTTGTACATTGTATGTCCAAATCCATAAATGTATTATTATTTTCCATGCATTTGTTCTTACTTCTTGTAGGAAGTCAGAAGTGGAGTTATATACCAAAAAATATAATATAATAGTACTGGTATTTATAATTACCCAAATAGTTACCTTTACTGGAGGTCCATTTCTTTATGCCACTGTCTAGTATCCTTTCCTTTCAGTCAAAGGTACTCCTTTTAGCATTGTTTATAGGGTACAGCTAGTGATGATGAACTCCCTCAGTTTTTGTGTATCTGAGAATGTCTTAATCTCTCCCCTTATGGAAGAAAGTCTTTCTAGATCTGAAATTCTTCGTTGGCAGTTGTTTTCTTTTGGCACTTTAAGTATTTTAACCCTCTACTTTCTTGCCCCCATAGTTTCTGATGATAAATTGGCATTTAATCTAATTGGGACACCCTTGTACATAACACATTGCTTTTCTCTTGCAGCTTTCAGAACTCTCTCCTTGCCCTCTGCATTTGACAGTTTGATGGGGCATATTTTTCTTCAAGTTTATTCTGTTTGGTATTCTATGGGCTTCATGGATATGCATATTCACATCTTTTGCTAAGTTTAGGAAGTTTTCTGTCATTATTTCTTTGAATATTCCTTCTGCCCCTTTCTCTCTTCTCTTCCTTCTGGGATCCCATAATGTGTATATTGGTATGCTTGATAGTGTCCCAGACGTCTCTAGGTTACTTTTGCTTTTTATAATTCTTTTTCCTTTCTGCTCCTCAGCCTGACTCATTTCAATTGTCTTGTCTTTGAGTTCACTGATTTTTTATTCTGCCCACTCCAATCTGCTGTTGAAACCCTTCTGGGAATTTTTCATTTCAATTATTGTGGTCTTCGCAAGCGATCTGCCCTGCCCGTGGCGGCTTCTGCCTGTCCGTGGCAGCTTTTTTTGCCCTGCCCACGGCGGCTCCGGCCCGCCCATGGCGGCTTGCCATTCTCAAGGCGGTCTGCCCGCTAGGAGAGGTCCCCGGGAACCGAACCCGGGCCTCCCATGTGGTATGCCGACGCCCTATCCACTGGGCTATCCAGTCGGCCCCTTATTGTGGTCTTCAACTCCAGTAGTTCTGCTTGGTTCCTTTTTAAAATTTCTATCTGAGATTCTCATATTGTTCATTTGTTGTTTTCCTGATATCCTTTAATTCTCTGTATTTTCTTTCATCTCCTTGAGCATATTGAAGATATTTTTTTTAAAAAAACCTTTGTCTGGTATATGCATAGTCTGGTCTTCTTTGTTGATACTTTCTGGATTTTTATCCTCTTCCTTTGGATAGGCCATCATTTGTCTTGTATCTTTTATTATACTCTGTACATTTTAATATTTTAAAATGTAAACTCTGGGATTTATTCCTTGAGATGTCTATTTCTTGAATTTGTAACCAGCTGGTGATATGACAGATTTTCTTGAGTGTCAGCCCTCCTATCAAGAAGATCCATCCAAGGTGAATGTGAAGTGCAGGGTCCTCCCTGTCTTTTCCTGTCCTATGTCTTGTCCTGGGCTTGTACTTGCTCATAGCCTTTGGCCTTCCATTCTTTATAGAAGTTTGAATGCCCCATGTACTTGCCAGGAGACAGACCTTCTCCCTCTCCTGAGTGTTCTGCTGCTAGAGGTAAAGCCGGTAAGCCTTTGCTTCAGGTCATCCACCTCAGTTGTTTCTTATACTGCTTTTGTTATCTTAAGCTGCTTTTGCCTGGAGGGCAAATTCTGGCATGGGGGAGCACACCAGAGAGGAGTTTCCCAGGTTGGTCTTTTCAGCTGAAAGGAAGCCAGAGATCCAGAAAAGGAGTGCTGGCTGGCTCCAAACTGCCCTAGAGAGGGGATGAGGGAGGGGCCAGGTAAGATGCCGAAAGCTACATTTTCTTTTATTTGTAATTTCAGGAAAAATGCAGCCCTTCAACTGACTTCCACAGCTCTGAGGGGACATACAGTCTTTAAGTTTCTTCTGCCTTCTTTGTTCAGTGTGGGTTGGACAGTGGCCGCCCTCAGAGCCAGGCACCAGTGATCCAAAGCAGCTAATCAAAAGCCGTGATCGATTGGACCATGCCCACTCTTGATCTTGGGTCCCACCACAATAAAACAGCATTAAAGTTAAACGTTTCACAAAACCAAGCTAAGCAAATTGGAGTTCTGCTGAGCTGGATCTGGACTTGGGAGTATTTTTTTAACTGTTTCACCATAAGAATGCTAAGCACTGAATTAGTTTGTTTTTTTATTTTTAATTTTTTAAATTTTTTAATTTTTTATATATATATATTTTTAGGATACATTGATTACATAAATGTTACACAGAGATTCCAGGTGTACCCATGAATTAGTTTATTCTTGAGATTTTTCAGCTAGAGAATGTGGATTTTTATGTCCCTTTTTGGAACCAGCAAGCTATACCAAGGGCTGGATCCCACTGCTGCCTTCCATGAGAGTGGTGCTTGGGTGCCAGTAACTGTTGCAGAGAGAGAGCAGTTTACTGATATTTATTGTAATATACCAGCCTCTTCCTCCTGCCCTCCGTGGATGCTGTATAGTGCTCCGCTGGACTCTGGAGTTTTGAAAAAGTTGATTAAGGCAGTTGCTGCCCGTTTAATAGTTGGTCAGATGGAGGAACTGATTCCTGGAGTTCCCTACTCCACCATCTTCTCATAATCCCTCTATGTATTATTATTTTAAAAATCAGAGTTTAATGTTTTTACTTAAGGTTTATAATGATGCCAGGAAATAGCATAAATAAAAATAACTGCATCATCCTATGGTTTTTTATTTTTGTTGACAGCATATCACTTGTTGTGGTGCTTCATATGCACAGATTCGCAGGGAACCTTTGGAGCCCTCCAAGTTCATGTGTCCCTGGGAATAACCCCCAGCTTGACCACAAGGCCCAGAGCTGGGCTTCAGACTCTACCCACAGCACTTTTTCCACTTTACCTGCTTCTGTCCCCATAGTCCCTTTGCATTTGGTGACTGTTTCTGGATCTTGCCATGATATATTCTCTCCTTGGAGAGTTGACCTATGATGACAGCCTACTCTGGGTTAGGAGGCATTTGTAGGAAATTCTATCCTGTCTTACCAGCGAGAGGTAGAAGGAATAATTAGGATAGATGTGACCGGTATTTTAAAAGCATTTAACCTTCCAAAAATCTGTTTTGCCTTGGAACTCCACTTTGTGTTACATACAAAGCATTTTCCTAGTCGATCCACTTTTTTATAATAATTGCCAAATCTTCCTTTTCATTTAATCTTGTTTTTAAATGCATTCACTTCTTTAAATACCCTATTGGTTATTCAATAGAGAGAATAGTACCTGTCACACAATTTCAAGAACTATCAACTCATAGTTAGCCTAACTTTATCTGTATGTGACCTACTTCCTCCCATTGGATTATTTTGAAGTCAATCCCAGGCATTTTATCATTTCATCCATAAATATTTCATTATATGTCTCTAAAAGCAAGGCCTCCTTTTTGTAGCCATAATACTATGAAAATATTAAATACACAGTATGAATATACAGTAAATCATTGACAGTCAATGTTCAAATATCTAATCAGTGTTCATATTTCCCTAATTGGCTCCAAGTTTGAAGTGAGTATGTATGTTTTTTGCAGATTATTTAATCATGATTCAGATATCTCCATACTTTGCAAATATTGCTATAATTCTTAAATCTCCTTAAATCTATAGGTTCCCATCCATGTGTCTTTGTCTATATGTCTGTCTCTCTTTTTTTTTCTCTCTCTCTCTCTTTAATTACAATTTATTTGTTCAAGAAACTGGGTTGTTTGTCCTATAGAGTTTTTAACAGCCTGCATTTTGGTGATTGAGTCCTTGAGGTAGCATTTAATATGTTCCTCTGTTGCATTTCTTGTAACTTGATAGATGCTTAATCTGATTCGAGTTCTATTTTTTTATAAGAGTGCTACATAGGTGGTCTTATGAGTATCTGTCAAGAAGCACAGGAACTCTCTGGTGTCTTTCTCTTTTGGATATTCAAAACCATTGATTGTTTCCTAGATCCATTATTTTATTTTGGATTGCAAAATATTGATATATTCTATCATTCCTTCTTCATTTAGTAGCTAGAAAGAAAAAATTTCCTTCATGTTATAATGAACAACTTGGCTGGTCTTTGTCCCTAGTTTCTGGGGAAGCAACCTCTGAATCGTTGGCATTTCCTGTGATGGAAGTGTATTTTGTTCTTCATGGTGGGCCCAATACCATCCCTGATAGTTACAGGTTGGGGCCAGTCACACCTGCAGTCTTTTTTTTTTTTTTAATTAAATCAATTTTATTGATACCTATTTGTTCATCCAAAGTGTACAGTCAGTGGTATTTGGTATAATCACATAGTTGTGCATTCATCACTTCAATCATTATTAGAGCATTTTCATTATTTCAATGATAATAATAAACAAAAACCAGCCAAACAAAAAACTTCACCTCTCAATCTCTCTCTGTTTCCCCTGCGGTACATAGCTGCTATTGGCTATTCTTGCACAATTATTTATTTATATATTAAGCACTTTTATTGAGATATATTCACATCCCATATGATCTATCTAAACTATATAATCAATGGCTTTTAGTATAATCACAATGTTGTGCATTCATCATCACAAAAAATTTTAGAATTATTTCATTGCTCCAAAAAGAAAAACTCTATACCCCTTAGTATGCCTTCCCTAGACCTACCTAACCACTAATCTAATTTCATCTTTATACATTGATTTATATTTACATTTTATATAAGTGGAATCATACGGTATGTTACACAATATATTTACTTCATAGTAGCACAGTCCTACAGTATTTCTCCTTTTATGACTGACTGACTTCACTCAACATAATGTCCTCCTGGTCTTTCATGTTGTCATATGCTTTATGACTTCATTTCTTCTCACAGCTGCATACTGTTCCATCATGTGAATACACTGCAGTTTGTTTATCCGTTCATCAGTTGATGGACAACTTGGTTGTTTCTATCTTTTGGCAATTGTGAATAACGCTGCTGTGAACATCTATGTGCAGATTTCTGCTCGTGTTACTCCTCTCAGTTCTGGGTATATACCCAGTAGTGGTATTGCTGGGTCACATGGCAAATCTATATTCAACTTCTTTAGAAACTGCCAAACAGTCCTCCATAGTGGCTGCACCATTCTGCATTCCCACCAGCAATAAATAAGTGTTCCTATCTCTCCACATCCTCTCCAACACTTGTAGTTCTCTCTCTTTTTAATAGTGGCCATTCTGAATGGTGTGAAATGGTATCTCATTGTAGTTTTGATTTACATTTCCCTAATCATGAGTGATGTTGAACATTTTTTCATGTGTTTTTTTTTTCCATTTGTATTTCCTCTTTGGACAAATGTCTATTCAAGACTTTTGCTCATTTTTTTAATTGGGTTGTTTGCCTTTTTATTGTTGAGTTCTAATACCTCTTTATATCATGAATATTAAACCCTTATCGGACATGTGATTTCCAAATATTTTCTCCCATTGAGTCGGCTGCCTTTTCACCCTTATGACAAAGTCCTGTGAGGTGCAAAAGTGTTTACATTTGAGGAGGTCCCATTTATCTGTTTTTTCTTTTGTTGCATGTACCTTGGGTATAAGATCCAAGAAAGAAACTGCCACCTACCACAAGGTCTTTAAGGCGTTTCCCTATATTTTCTTCTAGTAGTTTTATGGTCTTGGCTTTTATATTTAGGTCTTTGATCCATTTTGTGTTGATTCTTGTATAGGGAGTGAGTTAGGGGTCCTCTTTCATTCTTTTGGTTATAGAGATCCGGTTCTCCCAGCACCATTTGTTGAAAAGACTATTTTGTTCCATTATTGGTAGAGGTGAGGGTTTATTTCTGGACCCTGAATTCTAATCCACTGATAGATGTATCTATCTTTATGATAGTACCATGCTGCTTTAACCACTGTAGCTTTGTAATGTGTTTCAAGGTCAGGCAGTGAAATTCCTCCCACTTTGCTCTTCTTTTTCAGAATGCTTTTGGCTATTCGGGTACAGTTTCCCTTCCAAAGAAATTTGGTAATGGCTTTTTTTATTTCTGTAAAGTAGCCTGTTGGAATTTTAATTGGTATTGCATTGAATCTATAAATTAGTTGGGTAGGATTGACATCTTCACAATATTTACACTTCCAATCCATGAACATGGAATGTCTTTACATTTGTTTAGGTCTTCATTGATTTCTTTTATGATTGTTTTGTTTTCTTCATAAAGGTCCTGTACTTCTTTAGCTAAATTGATTCCTAGGTATTTGAGTCTTTGTTGCTGTTGTAAATGGAATTTTTTCCCTGATTTAAATTATTCAATACTAGTGTACAAAAACATTATTGATTTTTGCATGTTGATCTGGTATCCTGCCACTTTGCTGAACTCATTTATTAGCTTTGTAGTAGACATTTCAGAATTTTGTAAATATAGGATCATGTCATCCACAAATAGAGTTTTACTTCCTCTTTTCCTATTTGAATGCCTTTAAATTTTTTTTCTTGTCTAATTGCTCTAGCTAGAACTTCTAGTACAATGTTGAATAACAGTGGTAACAGTGGGCATCCTATTCTTGTTCCCGATCTTAGTGGGAAAGCTTTCAACCTTTCCCCATTGAGTACGATGTTGACTGTGGGTTTTTCATATATGCCTTTTATCATATTAAGGAATTTTCCTTCTATTCCTATCTTTTGAAGTGTTTTTATCAAGAAAGGATGCTGGATTTTGTCAAATGCCTTTTCTGCATCCATTGAGATAATCATGTGAATTTTTTCCTTCAGTTTGTTAATGTGGTATATTACGTTGATGGATTTTCTTGTGTTGAACCAGCCTTGCATACCAGGAATAAATCCCACTTGGTCGTGACGTATAAGTCTTTTGATATGCTTTTGGATCCTATTTGCAAGTATTTTGTTGAGAATTTTTGCATCTTTGTTCATTAGAGAGATTGGTCTATAATTTTCTATTCTTGTAGTATCTTTATCTGGCTTTGGTATTAGGGTGATGTTGCTTCATAAAATGGGTAATTTTCACTATGTTTAGATTTTTGGAAGAGTTTAAACAGGATTGGTGTTAATTCTTTTTGAAATGCTTGGTAGAATTTACCTGTGATGCCATCTGGTCCTGGACTTTTCTTTGTTGGGAGATTTTCAATGACGGATTCAATCTCCTTAAATGTGATTGGTTTGTTAAGTTCTTGTGTTTCTTGTAGCATCAGTGTAGGTTGTTTGTGCATTTCTAGGAATCTGTCTATTTCATCTAGGTTGTCTAGTTAGTTGGCATAAAGTTTCTCATAATACCCTCTTTTTGTTTTTTTTATTATATATTCCCCCCTTTCTGCTTGTTCTTGCTGTGTTGATTTTTGCGTTCTTCTGTGTCTGCTTGTCTTCCCCCCGTTGCGGTGACCCACCAAGTCAACTCATCATGTGGCAGTCTTGCCTGCTCGTGGGCGGCTTGCCCTGCCCGTGGGGGCTTGCCCTGCCATGGCGGCTTGCCTTCTCAAGGCGGTCTGCCTGCTCAAGGAGGCCCCGGGAACTGAACCCGGGGCCTCCCATGTGGTAAACTGGCGCTCTACCAATTGAGCTACAGCCGGTCCCATGATCCTTTTTATTTCTGTGGGGTCAGTTATAACTTCCCCCCTTTATTTCTGATTGTATTTATTTGCATCTTCTCTCTTTTTTTCTTTGTTAGTCTAGCTAGGGGTTTGTCAATTTTATCGATCTTCCCAAAGAACCAGCTTTTGGTTTTGTTGATTTTCTCTATTGTTTTTTTTTTTCTCAATTTCATTTATTTCTGTGCTAATCTTTATACTTTCTTTCTTTCTGCTTGCTTTAGGATTGGTTTGCTGATTGTTTTCTGTTTCTCTAGCTGTTCAGTTAAATCTTTCAGTTTAACCTTTTCTTCTTTTTTAATATAGGCATTTAGGGATATAAATTTCCTTCTCAAGACTGCCTTCAGTGTATCCCATAAGTTTTGATAAGTTGTTTTCTCATTATCATTTCTCTTAATGTACTTACTGATTTCATTTGCAATTTCTTCTTTGAATCACTGGTTGTTTAGGAGTCTGTTGTTTAGCCTCAACATATTTTCGACTTTACCTTTTTCCTGTCTATTATTGATTTCCAGTTTAATTCCATCCTGATCTGAGGTGGTGCTTTGTATTATTTCAATCTTTTTATGTTTATTGAGAGCTGCATTGGGCCCTAACATGTGGTCTATCCTGGAGAAAGATCCATGGGCACTTAAAAAGAATGTATAACCCACTGAGTTTGGATGCAGAGTTCTGTATATGTCTCTTAGGTCTAACTCAGTTATCATATTATTCAAGTTCTCTGTTTCCTTATTGATCTTCTGTCTAGTTGTTCTATCTAATGAAGTGAGCGGTGTGTTGAAGTCTCTAATGATTATTGTAGAGGTGTCTGTTTCTCCCTTCAATTTTGCCAGAGTTTGTCTCCTGTATTTTGGGGCACCCTGGTTAGGTCCATAGATATTTATGACTGCTATATCATCCCGGTGGATTGTCCCTTTTATTAATATATAATGGCCTTCTGTATCTCTTATCTTTTTTTTGCATTTAAAATCTGTTTTGTCTGATACTAGTATAGCTCCCCTTGCTCAGTTTTTGGTTACTATTTGCATGGAGTATCTTTTTCCAACCTTTCACTTTCAGCCAGTTTGTATCCTTGGGTCTAAGGTAGTCTCTCATAAGCAGTATATGGATGGCTCATGTTTTTTATCCATTCTGTCAGCCTATATCTTTTGATTGGGGAGTTTAATCCATTCACGTTCAATGATATTACTGTAAATGCATTATTTACTTCCACCATTTTATTCTTTAGTTTCATATGTAATGTCTTATTTTTGTCTGTCATTTTACTCTTGGGGTTATCCTTTCAGCTATTCTTTCTTCTATACTCTCCTCTAAGCCTCTCTCTTCTGTCTTTTTTTTCCAGGCTTTAAGACTTCCTTTAATATTTCCTGGCAAAAGTGGATCTCTTTTTACAAACTCTTAGTTTCTGTTTGTTTGTAAATGTTTTATACTCATCTTCATATTTGAAGGACAGTTTTGCTCGATAAAGAGTTCTTGGCTGGCAGTTTTTCTCTTTCAGTATCCTAATTGTATCACACCACTGTCTTCTTGCCTCTGTGGCTTCTGATGAGAAATCTGCATAAGTCTTACTGGGCGGCCCTTGTATGTAATGGTTTGCTTCTCCCTTGCTACTCTCAGAATTTTCTCTTTATCTTTGACATTTGGCATTCTGAGAAGTATGTGTCTTGGAGTAGTTCTATTTGGATCTATTCTGATTGGGGTACGGTCTGCTTCTTGGACATGTACTTTCATTTTTTTTCATGAGAGTTGGGAAATTTTCAGCTATTATTTCCTCAAATACTCTTTCTGCCCCTTTTTCCTTTTCTCCTTTTGGAACTCTCATAATACATATGTTGTTGGGTTTCGTGTTGTCCTTCAACTCCAAGCCCCTGCTCAGTTTTTTCCATTTTTTTCTCTCTATGCTCTTTTCTCTCTTTAATTTCAGCTCTTCTGTCTTTGGTGTCACTTATTCTTTCTTCTGTCATTTCGAGTCTCCTCTTGTATGCTTCTAATGTGTTTTTTTATCTCACCTATTATGTTTTTCATTCCTGTGAGCTCTGTTACTTTTATATTCAGAATTTCAGATTCTTCTTTGTGCTCACTCAATATCTTCTGGATGTTGTTTGCCTCTTTAGCTATATTGTCTTTCAACTCATTAATTTGATTTTGGAAATTTGTGTGTGTCTCTTTAATTAGTTCTCTCAAGTCCTGTGTCTTTTTTGGGGCTTTGATATATTCCTTTTCTTGGATCATGTGCTCCATTTTCTTAGTATGGCTCATAATTTTTTGCTGATGTCTAGGTATCTGATTAGGATGGTGAGTTTACTCTGATGCTCAATTTCTTTCTTCTCCATAGAGATTTATGACAGGAGGCTGTGTGTTATTGCTCCTCTTTGATTCTTGGTTCAACCTGGATCCTTGGTATCTGTTAGTTGCTCAAAACTGGACTCTGGACCCAGTAATGGGTAGAGGCTATAAAGGCCGGAATAAGCCTCTCATTTTAATTTTCTCACGTGCACTTCCTTGGCCTGCCAGCAGATGGCACTATTTGGCAGCCCACTCAGTTCAGTGCCAGGTCCAAGTGTGTTTGCTGCCACACAGGCTGGATCAATGTGATGGAGGTTCCTGCCTGGAGTTTAAGAGCCTTGTCATTCACGCTTTCTCAGAGACAGTTCTCCATCCTTCCCTGGCAGCCCCCTCCCTTTTGCCAGGTAGGCAATAATTCCACTCCCCTCTGTCCTCAACACCCAGTCCCAGTTCATAGAGAAGGAGATTGGGAGAGTCGGCTCTCTTTAGTCTTGGATCTCTTTAGTCCCTTGCCAGCTTCCAAGGCAAATAATGGCACAACCCCACCTGGCCTGGTAGGGCTTGTGGGACACAGCAGACCAAATTTGAGGGTGAAAAGCTGAGTCAGCCTTAGGCTGTGTACCTCTCTCACCCATTTCCTGGGGAGGTACATCCTCAACTATGAGTCCCGGCTAGAGGAGAAGGAGATAGAGAGGGTCGGATCTCTCCAGTCCTGTGCTGTCTCCCAAGGCAAACAGCATGGTCCCACTTGGCTTGTTAGGGCTGGTGGGATACAGGAGACCACATTTGTGGATCAGAAACTGGATCAGCCTTAGGCTGGGTCCTTCTCTCTCGCCTTTCCTTGGTTGGTAGATCCCTGGAGCCCCCTTTGTCTGTTGCCAGCTCAGAGGCCTGAGAATTCTAAAGTGTCTTTAGTGTGGGGGCGGGTGCCGGCAGTAACAGCCATTCGTTTCAGCTCACAGTTTTGCTGTCGCTATTCCCCTCCTTTGTCCCTTTCACTTCTGGGCATTGTCCAGCCTTCGCCTGGTGACGTAAACCCTAGAAGATCCTTTTCCAGGCTGCTATTTTACTGAAAGAGAAGACAGTCTCATGTCTTTCTAGTCTACCATATTCCCGGACATCTCACCACAGTCTTAAGATGGGGGACTGGCCATACCAGAGATCAACTGTGTGATTAGGAATTTGGGGCTTTGAGCCACGTCACATCAATTCATGTCAGCCCACATCGGCCCATCTCCCCACCCTATCAATCAATGCTTACATTATGAGAGATGCCATATAAAGTCAAGACACTCAAAGATCCGATGAGCTTCCCTTTTACATACTTCAACCCACATTTTGTTATCCTGAAATGCAGTTTGTATAGGATAAATTTGTCAGGATAAATGTTAGAATTCTTCCTTTTATTTACCAATTTTCAAAATAAAGACTTGGTTCCCTAGCATCCTCTAAAAGTTTGTGGGTTTCTTTTTTTTTCAGGGGTGGGGGTGGAGATGAGGGTAGCTATGTATCATTATGAATTCATGGGTTTGACACATTTGACATCTTTTAATCACTTGCAGTTATAATTATTGATATTAAATTTGTTCCCATCTTTAACAGTAGGTGCCTTTTCAGATTGGCTCTTGAGTTCTTTTGACATTACTTCAGCAGTCCTCAATAGTTCCTTGTTTGCTGGCATGAGAAGATGTGCCAGGTTCATCTCATACATTTCTTGCTGCTGATCTGGAATTAGACTTTCTTCAAGAAGACCTGGTTCCGTTTAATGAGATATGAGATTTGGAAACAGAATTTTTGCAACTGGTTTGGTCACTGTTTCTAGGATTTTCAGTGAACAGAACTGAAAATACATACTCAAATATTTTATGTATTTACGTATCATAAAATATTGTGTAAGTCCATGCTGACACTTCTAATTCAAATTCAAACTGTAAGGTTTATGTTTAGTTTTTCATATCCTTTTCCTACACTGAAAATGTTGGTTCCCATTTTCCACAATGACTTATTAGCTCTATCTAGTAGTACATACAAAATAGTCTCAGCATAATAGTACCAATACTACCATAAATTGTATGATTACTGAAAATTGTGTGAGTGGTTTTTCTTTTCGATTGGGGGGGGGGGTCTTTAAGATATATTCCACTAGAGATGTATAGTAAAATTACTGTGTTTTAAAGTCACTCAAATAGTTCTCTCTGTATTGTTTTGCCACCAATTTAGTATACAGTTAAGTTCATTTGTTGCATTTTGACTTCAATTTTTAGGGATTGTCTTTTTAAATGTTTTGTTTTATAATTATATAAAATATTTACATGGTTCTAAAACCAAAAGAACTATATTCAGATTGTATCCCCCCCAATCTTCTTAAATAACTGGGAGCATATTATATATTTTATATATATGTTTATTTACCTTGCTTTTTTGTGCTTGATAATACTTTTGTATTACCAATATAGAGAGAGATTATTCATTCTTTTTCATAGCTTCATGGTACTCATTAGTCTGGATGTACCATACGTTATTCAACCAGTTCTCTATTGATGAACCATTTGGGTTGGTTTTGGTCTTATGCTACTACAAATAGTGGTGTTGACTTGTAAGGAAGCACAAGTCTTTTCCTATTTTTGCCAATAGGTCTTTGGAATAGATTCCTAGAAGAAGAATTGCATGGTCAAAGGGTAAAATGCACGTATAATTTTGCTAGATATTGCCAAGTTCACCTCCAAAGGGATTGTACCATTTTTTATTCCTACTGGCCGTGTATGA
>PVKH010021575.1:0-14331 GCA_004027955.1 Chaetophractus vellerosus | reverse complement strand
TTAATTGAATCTGATTATATTTCTTTTTATTTCAGTGTCTTTTGTGGTAATTTTCCCCATTTCATTTCTGATTTTAATAATTTGCATCCTTTCTATTTTTTATTTGTTGTTCTAAAGTTTTGTCAATATAATTGATCTTTTCAAAGAACCAAATATTATGTTTTCTTTTATTCTCTCTATTGTCTTTCTTTTCTTTTCTTTTTCATTTATCTCTGCTCTAACCTTTTTCATTTTATTCTTTTGGCTTGCTTTGGCTTTAATTTGCTCTTCTTTTCCTGTTCTTCAAGTTTTGAAGTTATGCCTATTATTTGAAGTTTTTCTTCTTTTGCAGTGTAAGCATTTATATCTATAAATTTCCTTCTCAGCACTGCCTTGGCTGCATCCCATAAGCTTTGGGATATTTCACTTTTATTTACCTCAACATATTTCTTAATTTCTCTTGTGATTTCCTTTTCAACCCAACTGTTGTTTAATTTCCACATTTTTATGTGATTTCCATTTCTCCTTATGTTATTGATTTCTTGCTCTCTTCTTTTGGGGTCAGAGAATATTCATTGTATATTACTAATATTTTATAATTTTTAGAATTTTGTTTATTTATCTCTATATGTTTTTAGGATAGATTAATTACATAAATGTTACACAGAAATTCCAGGAGTACCCATATGTCATCCCCTCACACCTCCCACAACACCCCACATACACATCCCTCATCAGTGTGGCATAATGACTGTGTTAGATATACACATTTTGGGGCTTTGCAATCAAGCATAGATCACAATTCAGACTGTAGATGACCCTCACTCCCACACAGTTCTGCATGACATATGATGATACAAAATGGCCTACATCCTCCATTGCAACACCCCCCATGACAATTCCCATTTCCTCCCAAAAAACACTGCATTACAATTGCCCTTCCCTCTCCCTGATCCCTAAGTGTCTAGTGACCCTGGATCCACATAATTTTGCAATTTCTTCCATTGCATATATCACAAGTCTATAGCAGGACACCAAAATTCCATTCTAGTCCACAGTTCTTCCCCAATCCTGAGGAGTCTGGGATGGTGATGTCCCCTCCAACACCAAGTGAGAGGGGGCTTATATCCTGTGGATACGATGGAAGAGATTATCCTGCCCGCAGCTGCAGACTCTCTCCATTCCCAGCATAGTGGTCAACCATCATTAACTCCCAACTAGGTGTCCTGGGTGAGTCCATTGAGTTATAGCATAGGAGTTGCAGGTCTACAGAGTCTCTGGACCAAGTAGGCACATGGGCAGCCCGTAGTTTTTGGTCTATGGAAGTACACCTAAAACTCCGGCATCAGATATAGGTTTGAATAGAAGAGAAACATGGACCATGTGCAGTGAAGATATATTTTGGTCAGACTCTGTCACTCTCAGGAGCAAGGATTCCAAATTAGGGCCCACTATTAAGGCACCAAACTCTCAGGCTATCTGCCCTTATATAGGACCTGGATACCTCCAAAGCCCTCAGGAGGCCCCCTGTTTGGGGTGATATCCATATTGGAAGCCTAGGAGGTCTTACTAGGTTTACATAAGTGTTACCTCTGGGTTGACCTCCTGACTCACTTTGAAGTCTCTTAGCCTTATGAACCCAATTTTTTTACCATTTCCCCCTTTAATTTGAAGAATTTTTCCAATCGTACTGCCTATTGTCATTTGTTTGTAATCCCTCATTGCCAGGGAGGCTCATCCCTGGGAGTCTTGTCCCATGCTGGGAGGAAGGTAATGCATTCATATTCTGAGTTTGGCTTATAGAGAGGACACATTTGAGCAACAATGAGGTTCTCCAGAGGCAACACTTAGGCACCCCTTAACACTAGGATATTTCACTTTCAACAGCAATGACTCATAAGGCTAGTCAGTAATAACAAGGGCCCATCAATGGATCATCCACCATTGCCAGATACTGCCCTGCACTCAGGGGCATGTTTCTACTCTTCTGGAAAATATAGCAGAGCTCTCCAAGATGGGAGTTCAGTGTTCTCCCATTTATTGAATAATTCTTGACCATGTCCCATGAGCATTTGATCAATTATGTATGCCTTTTATATATGTTCAGGTGGACTTCCTCTCATGCACCCCCAACCTTGACACACACCTTCCAATGATCCTCTCCAGGCCCAATTGTGACCCTTCTGTGATCCATAGCCTCTTACCACTGAAGCCATCACAATAGGCAATTGCTATGAATAGGAAAATGAAATAGTAATGGTATTAAATGTAAGAGTTAAAATATAAGAGAACATAAAAATTAAAAAATATTAGAAAATTTAACAAAAGAAATAGAAAAAGGAAAACAAGATTTTATTAAAGGATTGGGCTATTCAAAAAAATGTAAAAAAAATAGTAAGACGCATATGTATAATTTTTTTCAGCAATTGTGCCTTGTCGATGCAATATCTGGTGTCCAGTCTGTTTCATGGCACCTTCAGCTTCTCACTCTCAAGTAGCCCTCCTTTTATCATTTAATTTTTAAAGAAGTTTTGGGTCACAGCAGAGTCACATACAGAATACAAGCCAATCTCATATACTCAACCACCTCCTACATTCCCCCATACCAAAACCTTTTTGTATATGGATGGGAGCACCAACAAAATTGACAAACAGATAATGAAACATAGTTCCCCAACATTGTCATTGGTCCACATCAAGGTCCACAATTTAGATCATACACTTTTATAAATTTTGCTGCCTGTCACCCTGTCCTGTATCTAACACCACAAGGCAATGGAAAACACTTCCATGGGCCAACAACCACCCTATAATCGATCCACCCCATCACTCTCCAACATCCCTGGGCCCACACCATCCCCTGGCTCAATTCCCCAGATGATAGGATTCAAAGATTCAAGCCACAGAGTGTCCTGGCTCACCAGTTGATCCTCCACTGTGAACGATTCTTAACAATGTCATTTAAATGCAAGAGTCAAAACATAGAACTTAAAAAAATAAAAAACAATTTTAAAAAAATTTAAAAATTAAAAAGTAGAAAATATATATATATAATAAATAAATTAAATAAATAAAATAAAAATAAAAAATAAAAAAATAGAAAAAAGAAAACATTGCCTCCAGACTGGACTATTCAAAATACCTGAAATAAACAATAAGGTCTACATTTATACAAATTTTTTTCCCTAATTTTGCCTTGTCGGTGCTATATCTGGTGTCCAGTCTGTTTTCTGGCACCTTCCTCTTCTCATTCTCGAGCATCCCACCTTTTTACATTTAATTTTCAAGGACATTTTATGTCACAGCAGAGTCACACTCAGACTACAAGACAGTCTCATGTATTCAACCTCCTCCTCCATTCCCCTCTTTAACAAAACCTTTTTGTATGTGGATGACAACACCAACATAACTAACCAACAGATAATGAAATGTAGTTCCCCAACATTGTCATTGGTCCACATCAAGGTCCACATTTTAGTTTGTATACTTTTATAAATTTTGATGACTTTCACTCTGTCCCATGTCCACCACTGCAAGGAAATGGAAAACACTTCCATGGGCCACCAAGCCCCACATTCAATCCACCCAATCACTCCCCACAACCCCAGGGCACACAATGTCCCCTCAGCTTGACTATCCAGATGACATGATTCACAGATTAACAGCACAGAGTGACCTGGATCACTGGTTCATCCCCCACCAGGAACCATCCCTGCCCCCATGTTGCCCCTGTCTATTTCTGAGTGAAACTGATGTACAAAAATAGAGAGCCCATCTGCCTCCACCCCACCATGCAGGTTCTCTGCCCACCAACACACTACACCACTACAGGATAAACACATCCCCCCAAATACACCCCCTGATTGCTCCCCAACCCTCACTCCCAAGCTGCAACACCTTCCCTCCACTCTGACAGATGCACTCCCACCACTTCAGTCTCAACCCTCAGCCACACATCCAAGCATTCATTCGGTCCACCCTCCATCCCCCAAAAGCATCCTGAACTCTCCAACCTGTCCCCCCCAGTCCTCCTAGCCAATAACCCGGCAAAACAAAACTCAACAATACCAACACCCACCTGTCCCATTCACCCAACATGCAACCATGCTCTATCACCTCACCACAGATTACATCCCTATGGATGATGTCCCACTATTTTCATTTAACATAAGATCTTGCTTCATTTAACATAAGGTCTTCAAGATTCATCCATGTTATCCTGTGTGTTAGCACTTTGCTCCTTCTTACTGCTGAGTAGTATTCCATTGTTTGTATGTACCACATTTTGTTTATCCATTCATCTGTTGTAGGGCACCTGGGTTGATTCCAACTTTTGGCTATTGTGAACAATGCTGCTATGAACATTGGTGTACATATATCTGATCGTGTCTTTGCTTTCAATTCTTCTGGGTGTATATCTAGGAGTGGAATCTCTGGATCTTATGGAAGATCTATATTTAGTTTTTTGAAGAACCGCCATACTGTCCTCCACAGTGGTTGTTCCAATGCACAATCCCACCAGCAGTGGATGAGGGTAACCGTTCCTCCACATGCTCTCCAACATTTATAGTCTGCAGTTTTTTTTTAATTGCTGCCATTCTAATGGGTGTTAGATGGTATCTCATTGTAGTTTTGATTTGCATTTCTCTTATAACTAAAGATGCCGAGAAGTTTTTGATGTGCCTTTTAGCCATTTGTATTTCTTCCTTGGAGAACTGTCTTTTCATGTCACTTGCCCATTTTTAAAATGGTTTGTTAGTCTTTTTATTTCTGAGGTGTAGGATCTCTTTATATATGCAAGATATGAGGCTCCTATCAGATATATGGTTGCCAAATATTTTTTTCCCATTGGGTAGGCTGCCTTTTTATTTTCTTCATAACATGCTTTGACGTGCAAAACGTTTTAATTTTGAGGAGATCCAATTTATCTAATTTTTCTTTTGCTGCTTGTGCTTTGGGTGTGAAGTCCATAAAACCATTTCCTATTAGAAGGTCCTGTAGATGCTTCCCTACATTATCCTCCAAGGTTTTTATGGTCTTGGCTCTTATGTTTAGATCTTAGGTCCACCTTGAGTTAATTTTCATATAGGGTGTGAGATGGTGTTCCTCTCTCATTCTCTTGTATATTGCTCTCCAGTTCTCCATGCACCACTGGTGAAGAGGCCATTCTCTCCCCACTGATTGAGCTTGGTGGCCTTGTCAAATATCATTTGACTGTATATACAAGGATCTTTATCAGTACTCTGTATTCAGTTCCACTGGTCAATGTGTCTATACCATGTGCCAATACCATGCAGTTTCCACCAGTGTAGCTTTGTAATATGTTTTGAAGTCAGGTGGAATGATAACTCCAACTTCATGTTTTTTCTATATGTCTTTGACAATTTGGGGCTTCTTATCTTTCCAAATAAATTTTGTAGTTTTTTCCCCAATTCCTTAAAAAATGCAGTGTTAATTTTTATTGGGATTGCATTATATCTCTAGATTAGTTTTGGTAGGATAGACATCTAGATGATATTTAGTCTACCTATCAATGAACAAGGGATATTATTCCATTTATTTAAGTCTTCCTTAATTTCCTCAAACATTGTTGTGTAGTTTTCTGCATATAATTCCTTTACATCTTTAGTTTAATTTATTCTTAAGTATTTGATTCTTTTTGTTATTATTGTAAATGGTATTTTTTTACTTCCTTCTCAGATTGTTCGTTGTTAGTATACAGAAATGCTACTGATTTTTCAGCATTGATCTTAAAGCCTTCAACATCACTGAACTCCTTTATAAGTTTCAGCAGCTTAGTTTTAGATTTCGCAGGGCTTCTAAGTATAGAATTATGTCAGCTGCAAATAATGAAATTTTTACTTCTTTCTTTTCAATTTGAATGCCTTTAATATCTTTTTCTTGCCTCAGTGCTCAAAGAAGTACTTCTAGGACAATGTTAAATAAGAGTTTTGATAGTGGGCATCCTTCTCTTGTTCCTGATCTCAGAGGGAAGGCTCTTAGGATTTCCCCATTGAAGATGATGTTAGCCTTGGGTTTCTCATAAATAGCTTTTTATCATCTTCAGAAAATTTCCCTCTATTCCTATCTTTGTCAGAGTTTTTACCAGGAAATGGTGCTGTATTTTTTTGAATGCTTTTTCTGCCTCTATAGAGATGATCATATGATTTTTTTCTTTCAATTTGTTTGTGTGTTGTATTACATTGATTGATTTTCTTATGTTGATCCATCCTTGCATACCTGGGATAAAACCCACTTGGTCATGGTGTATAATGCTTTTGATTTGTTGTTGAATGGATTAGCAAGTATTTTGTTGAAGATTTTACCATCTAGGTTCATTAGAGAGATTGGTCTGTAATTTTCCTTTCTTTTGGTGTCTTTATTTGGCTTTGGTATTAGGGTAATGTTGGCATCATAGAATGAGTTAGGGAGTGTTCCTTCTATTTCTACTTTTTGGAAGAGTTTAAGCAGGATTGGTGTTAGTTCTTTTCTGAATGTTTGTTAGAATTCAGCTGTGAAGCCATCCAGTCCTGGGCTCTTCTTAGTTTGGAGGTTTTTGATGCCTGAGCCTATCTCTTTACTTGTAATTGGCCTGTTGAGTTCATCGATTTCTTTTTTTTCATCAATGTAGGCTATATGTGAGTTCCTAGGAATTTGTCCATTTCTTCTAAATTGTCATCCTTTTTAGCATATAAATTTTCAAAGTATCCTGTTATGATATTCTTTATTTTGTTGGGGTCAGTAGTGATATCCTTTTCTTCAGTCATTATTTTATGTATTTGCATTTGCTCTCTCTTTTTCTTTGTTAGTCTGGCTAAGGGTTTGTCAATTTTATTGATCCTCTCAAAAAACCAGCTTTTGGTTTTGTTTATTTTTTCTAATGCTTTCTTATTTTCTATTTCATTTTGCTCTGCTTTGATCTTTGTTATTTTTTTTTCTGCTTCCTTTAGGGTTAGTTTGTTGTTGTTTTTCCAATACTTTCAGGTGTGCAGTTAATACTTCAATTTTAGCTCTTTGTTCTTTTTTAATATATGCATTTAGGGGTATAAATTTCCCTCTCAGTACTGCTTTGGCCATATCTCATATGTTTTGATATGTTGGGTTGTCATTTTCACTGGATTTGAGGTAGTTACTGATTTCCTTTGGGATTTCCTCCTTGACCCACTGTTTGTCCAAGAGTGTGTTGTTTAATTTCCATATTTTCATACCTAATCTTGTTCTTTGGACTTTAGTGATTTCCAGTTTCATTCCATTGTGGTCAGAGAAATTACTTTGTATAATCTCAATCATTCTAAAGTTATTGAGAGTTGTTCTGTGGCCTAGCATGTGGTCTATCTTGTAGTATGATCCATTTACACTCAAGAAGAATGTATATCCCATTGTATTAGGGTGTAGTGTTCAGTATATGTCTATTGGGTCCAGGTCTTCTACTGTATTATTCAGTTTCTTTGTTTCTTTACTGATTCTCTGTCTAGATGTTCTGTCTACTGGTGATAATAGTGTGTTGAAGTCCCCCAATATAATTGTGGAGTCATTTATTTCTCCACTTTGTTTTTCCACTGTTTTTCTCACATATTTAGAGGCACCCTGATTAGGTATATAAATGTTTATAATTATTCTCTCTTCATAAGAGATTACCCCTTTTACTAATTTAAAGTGTCCATCTTTGTCTATGATTGTTTTACATTTAAAGTCTATTTTGTCCAATATTAGAATAGCTACTCCTGACCTTTTTTGGTTATAATTTGCTTGTAAAATTGTTTTCCAGCCATTTACTTTCAGCCTCCTTGAATCCCTGGGTCTAAGGTGGGTCTGTTGTAAACAACATGTTGATGGGTCATATTTCTTTATCCATTCTGTCAATCTGCATCTCTTGACTGGTTAGTTTAATCCATTAACATTCAGGGTTACTATTCTCAATGAATTTCTTACATCCACCATATTTTCTTTTGGTTAATGTATGTCCTATGTAGTTTTTGTTTCTCTTTACATTGTTATTGTTGTTCTTACACTCTCCTCCAACTGTCTGTCTCCTGTTTTTTCCTTCAACCTTTAGAGCTTCTTTTAGTATTTTTGGAAGTGTAGGTTTCCTCTTGGCATATTCCCTTAATTTCTGTTTATCTGTGAATATTTTGAACTCTCCATCATTTATGAATGCCAGCTTTGCTGGATAGAGAACTCGTGGTTGGAAATTTTTCTTTTAGTTCCTTGACTATCTCATACCACTGTCCTCTTGCCTCCATGGTTTCAGATGAGAATTCAGCACTTAATATTATTGTGCTTCCTTTGTATGTGATGGTTCTCTTTTCTCTTTCTGCCTTGAGAATTTTCTCTTTGTCTTGAGTGCTAGACATTTTGACAAGTATGTCTCTTGGGGTTGGCTTGTTGGGATTTATCCTGTTTGGGGTGCACTGTGTTTCCTGGATATGTACATCCATCTTCCGCATTAGGATTGGAAGTTTTCAGCCATTATTTCCTTCAAAACTCCTTCTCTTCCTTTTCCCTTCTCTTCTCCTTCTGGGATGCCTATAATGTGCATGTTTGTGCATTTTATGTTATCTGCTAAGTCCCTAAGTCCTTGCTGGATTTTTTCTATTGTTTTATCTATCTTTTCTACTATCTGTTTGATTTCAGATGTACTGTTTTCCAGATCACTAATTCTTTCTTCTGACTGTTCACATTTGCTGTTATGTGAATTCTTTGTCTTTTTTATTTCTTAGATTATGCTTTTCATTGGCATCATATCCATTATTTTTTATGCATGTTTACAATTTCTTCAATATGTGCCACCAGTGTCTTCTTAATATCCTTAATCTCTTCCTTCATTTCATGAAGTTGGTCCATGATTAGTTGTTCTATGTTCTGCTTCTCTTCTTGATTTTTGGTTTGTTCTTTGGTGTGGACAGTGTCTTCCATTTTCTCAGTATGGCTTGTAATTTTTTCTTGCCCTCTGTTCATCATTTTATCTTGATGGGTTTATTCAGTTGATTAGCTTCTCTTTCTGCTCTAGAGTTTTATTTAGCTTGTAGTTCTGGGTGTGTGTTAAGATTTCTCATTGGTATTATCTTCCACTTGTTGTATTTCCTTGCTTTTTTCTATGTTCCTTTGAAGGAAGAAGGTTAGGGCCAGAGCAATTGAAAGGGGTAAGAAAGGAAAAGGGATAATAGTACTATTGTTAAAAGTTAGAAGAGGGGCTGTATCACATTTAGTAAATTGAATATTTAACTCATGTAGGCAGTGTAGAGTGATAGGGGAAAATTGGAGTGCATACAATTAAATGGGGCATCAAATAGAGAAAAACATATAGAATATTTTATATTGCCAGAATGATGAGAGAGAAATCTAATAAAGAATAGGCTGAAAGAAAAAAGCTAATATAAAAAGAAAGAAAGAAAAGAGAACAGAATAGCCAAGATAGAATTTAACAAGTGTGAAGTTGAGAACAAATGAAAACTTTACTTCAATAGAAAACTTTATTTCAGTAGAAAACTTTACTTCAATAGAAGCACATATGCTCTTCCTACAAACCTCCATTCCCAACTTTATATTTTTTACAACTTTTATCTTTCTAGATTGTATGTCCAAATCCATAGATTTATTAGTTTTTATATGTTTGCATTTCAGCACCTGTACAAAGTTATGAAACAGGGTGACATACCAAACAATATACCACAATAATACTGTCACTTATAATTACCCAAATATTTACCTTTAACAAAACTTTTATTTCTTTATGCCACTTTGAATCTCTTTCTACTGCCTTTTCCTTTCAATATGAAGAATATCTTTTATCATTGTTGTAGGACAGATCTAGCGGTGATTAGCTTCCTCAGCTTTTGTTTATCTGGTAATATTTATATCTCTCTTTCATTAATTGAAAGAAAGCCGTGCCAGATATAAGATTCTTAGTTGGCAATTATTTTCTTTCAGCATTTTCAATATTTTAACTGACTGCCTTCTTGTCTCCATGGTTTCTGATGAGAAATGGACACTGCACCTAATTGGGACTCCCTTTTACATAACATATTGCTTTTCTCTTGCAGCTTTCAGAACACTCAATTTGCTCTTTGCATTGAAAAGTGTGATCAATATATGATAGGGTGTATTTTTTATGTTTGTTCTGTTTGGTACTCTGTGGGCTTCCTCACCCAGATGTGCATATTCACCTTTTTGCTAACTTTGTGGTGTTCTCTGTTATTATCTCTTTGAATAGTACTTCTGCCCTGTACTCTCTTTCTTTTATTTCTGGGATTCCTATAATGCATATATTGGTATGCTTTGTGATATTCCAGAGGGGTCTTATGCTACTTTCACTTCTTATAATTCTTTTTTTTTTCTTTTTGTGTCTCAGCCTGACTCATATCAAGTGTCTTGTTTTAAATTCACTGATTTGTTCTTCTAGGTCTAGTCTGCTCTTGAAATCCTCTTGGGCACTTTTATGTCAGTTATTGTGGCTTTCAGCTCCTGTATTTCTGCTTGCTTCCCTTTTAAAAATTTCTTTTTTCTTTAATAAAATTCCCATGTTACTACTTCTTTGTTTTCCTGATATCTTTAGTTATTTCTCTGTATTTTCCTTCATCCCGCTGAGCATTTTAAGATCACATTATTAAAGGATTCTTTTAAGTATGTTAACTTTCTGGTCTTCTTTGTTTTGTTTCCTGGATTTATATAATTTTCCTGTAGATTGGCCTTCATTTCCTATTTCTTTGCTTGTCTAATACTCTTTTCTAGCACATTGTACATTTTAGAATTTTATAATGTTACCTGTGATTTATTTCCTGAGATATGTATTTCTTGATTTTGTAACCACCTGGTGATAAGACAGAGATTTACTTGAGCTTCAACCCTCCTATCTGGAATGTCTGTCCAAGGTGAATGCACTGTGCATGATTATTTCTGTCTTTGGCTTTGGTTTTTGCTTGGTAGTTGATTAGGAGCTTCCCTCTTTACAGGAGTTTGGCTGTCCTTCTGTTTCTGAGAACACAAACTTCCCTCTCCTCAGTGTTAGAAACCTGCAAGTCTTTGCCCAAGATTTTCTAGATCTTTAGTTTCTTACACTCCCTTCCTTGTGCCAAGCTGCTTTTTTTGGATGGCAGATTTTGGGAGGTCAGTAATCTTGTAGAGGACATTGCTATTACAGTCTTTCCCACCCAGAACAGGGTCATGGACCCACAAAATGTACAGACCAGACCCACAGTGACTGAAGGAGGGAAAAAGGAAGGATGCCAAGAGCTTATTTCATGATTCACCAAAGCTTAGGTTTCTCAGTTGACCCAGCCACTGTTACCCTATAACTAAATGTTCCACCACAACCCTGTGGAAGTTCAGCTTTCTTAACACTACACCAAAGTCACCACTGTCCAATGTGTTTTAATAATGGCTGCCTTCAGAGCCAGCCCCCTTACCCCCAAATAGTCTGAATCAAATGTTGTGATCCGTGATTAGCCATCCCCACACCTGGTCTTTAGGAAGAAGATTTTATGTCCCATTCAGTCACCAGTGATAACCTGGGGCTGTCCTGCATGAGAGTGAGGGATGGGCACCAGAAGCTACTTCTCAGAGAAAGCAATTTATTGTTCTGTCTATAATTTATCATTCTTCTTCCCCCTCTTCCCTTGAGACTTACAGTGTTCTTTCTTCTGGAGTTTAAAATATATGTTTCAGACAATTCCTGCTTGTATACTAGTAGTTTTGGTGGAAAGACTGAGTCCTGGAACTCCCTACTCTATCATTTTCCCACAGTCATCTCCCATACTTGATTTTGTGAAGATACTATTTATCCATTCATGTTATTTGTAGATCAAGATAATTGCAGTGAATCTGAACTCTGTGTGGCTTAACTTAAACAATTTTTTTTCCTGTTAGGCAAAATCAACTGAGGGTTAAGGGATCCTCTATGGCAGTTGTCCTCTGTATAGTTAGTAATCCACTTTGCTTCCTTGTGTAGTCCTACCATCTTAAGGCATGTCTTACAGCCTTGGTGCAAGGAAAGGGCTGGGTAGTAGCACACTGGTTCCTAAATTATTCAGCCTGAGTAAGGCATGCACCATGTCAGCTAGCTTGTATTTTGGTCCTACTTAAATACAAGGAGGTTAAAAATATGGTGCGCGCCTAGGATATTTTGTGACCAACAAATGGGCTGGCTGCCAGTGAGGAAACTTATTTGCCATTTGGAATGAATCATTTATTAAACTGTTGAATATTAATCTGTATATAATATATATTTTACTGTAAGCTATAGCCATGCCTATGTATAATTTGTGTTATTTCAGTCCTTATGAGGTTCAAAGTGAAATACCAGGATCCCCAGGATACTTTCTTGGCCTTGATCTGAATCCTCTGCTTTCTTCTGTACTCTTTGTCTTAGAATTGCAATGGAAGTCTCTACATCCTTAATATTACCCCACTTCATCTGTTTGCAATTGGTTTGCTATTTCATATAGAAAGTTAAATGTGCATACTTTCCAAATTGAATACTGAGATATCAACAACACATTTTGGCAACTGCTTCTGTTGTTGCCATTCTCTAGGGCTCAAATCCATTGCATTAATGCAGTATTGGAGGTGAAGTGCTGTGTAGATTTATTTGGACAGGAAATATGCTCCACATTTGTCTTCTATGTTTGAACATAATATGCAAGATTGCTCTATAACTGTACCTGGAATAATTGTACATCCCTCCTTGACTTCAGGCAGAGAAAATAATTTATACTAGAAATTCCTTAGATTACAATGGAAATGATGTCGCCTGGGTTGTACAAAAGAGTAGCACTAGTTTTGCAATGAGTACTGCTGTGTAATGACTTTCTCTCATTCCTTCAAACCCATTCATTTCTGTTTGATCATTCTCTCACTAAAAATATTCTTCCCTGACTTCAGAAGATGGGATTAAAAGGTTGAATTTTTAGCAATATCCGTATCAATTTCACTTTTAGTTTGAATAATTTTAAGTAATTGAGATATGGTTTCTATATAATATAACTATAGTTCTGCCAAAAATGTTCCTATTGAATATAGAAAGTGATGGATTATCCAAATACGCAGACAAGTTTAGGTCATTTAACAATTTTCCTTTCATCAATAATATGTAAATGCCAAGACATTTCTAATTGGAAGATTTAATCACCATTTCATCAAATATTGATATTTTGAAAAAGAGAAAACAGTAGAGATTCCAGATAGAAATGGGTGCCATATACTTAAAATCACACATTCTTACTACAAGACCATTAACATTTCATTAGCCAAATTTGTTTATTAAAATGTGAATATATTTTGTTTTTATATTATCTACTTATATTAATTGTTACAATAGATAACCCTTTGGCACAAGGGCTTCCTCATGGAATTTCAGTTTTCACCTTTTCATTTCTGAAGGTGTAGATTAAAGGGTTTAACATGAGTTAGACATAAATAAACATATATAAATCTACCCACTGCTTTATTAAGGGAGAAGGTGGTAATGGGCGGAAGATATATATATATATGACAAGTGCTGAAAAAGTGAGTGTACCCACTGTAGGTGACAACAAAGATTCCAAAGATATGACTGTCAGTAAAAGAGAGCTTCAACAGAAGGATAAGCCCAGAAATGAAATGGTCAATGACATTGAGGTCAAAATAGGGTAACCACAACATTAAATGTATTTAAATCAGAACATGAAGTAATCACCAGGCCCAAGACATGATGATCAAGAGACCACAGATACACCACTTCATTGTGATCATGTAGTGCAGGGGCTTGCAGATGACCACATAGTGGTCATAGGCCATCACTCTGAGCAGTATGATCTCACCTCTCCCAAGGAAATGTTCAGCAAAGAGCTGAGTCATATATCTACTGAAGGAAATTGTTTTCTTTCTGTGAGTAAATCAAATTATAATTTTGTGTCCAAATTGTAAGAGAAAGAGGCACCTATGAAAAGATAAAGCCAAAAACATACACAGGGGATCTGAGTGCTGAATTAGTGTCATTGGTCAATAAAATGAGTAGGTTGCCTGCAAGAGTGAGATAGTAAATGACGGTAAAATTGACAAACAAGAATTTCCATATGTCAATTTTCTGTGTCAGGCTGAGCAGGAAGAATCCTGTCACATTGTTGATTGCACCTTGAATTTGTCATGTGGATAAAAAATGACAAATTCATTTGTCATGTGGATAAAAAATGTATCTGAAAATAATGATGTGGTTGCAAAGGTGGTAGATAAATTTTTATCAAAAAATAATATATGTCAGAATTATTTGTTCCACAAAATATTGATAGAAACCAAAGGGAGATGAACCTCAGTGTTAGAATGGAGCCTTATTTTTAGTTGCATATTGAAGACCTAGTCCTCTTCTACACACACACA
>PVKH010021574.1:0-14305 GCA_004027955.1 Chaetophractus vellerosus | reverse complement strand
TTGGAGTTTCTCTGGCTCTGCCACTTTTCTCTGTGTCTCTGCTTTCAGTCTTCTGTTATAAAGGACTCCAGCAAGAAGGCCAAGACCCATCCTAGGTCTTGCCTCACAGAAGCAATCCAATCAAAGGCTCCCCAACTGAACCCAATCCAATCAAAGGTCCCATGCTCACAGGAATGGATTAGCTCCAAGATCCTTTCTGGGATCCACAAAATATTCAAACTGTCACAGATCATATGCATGGAATTGAGATCTGGAATGCTACAGTCAATGGCAATGACAAGGTCTACAGTATGACCATGATACTGACTGGCTAGGGTGGTGTTGAGAGCAGGTTCACTGGGAAGAGAGAAGTTCAAGGACCTGAAAGAACAGGGTGTTGAAATGATCATTTATGTGTTTATTAAAAAACCCAAGAATCAGGATAGTATAACTGAATTCAGAGATCGTGAGCCTCAAGAAATGAAGATGAAGAACTGGGGGTTACTACATGCAAGCACCAGTGAATGGCAGTGGATATGTAAGCTGATAACATGAGATTCAAAGATGAAGGTGGGGGTGGGGAGTGCTAGTTTAAGGAGGAGTAAAGAATGGTCCAAGAAGTGATTATAAGAAGCAGACAACCCTCCTACAGACCTTGTAATAGCTGTGGAGAAAATACAGCCACCAACTGAGAGGACTGAAATAGCCCAGAAGACCGCCTTATTATAATTTTGAGTAAGATGTTGAAGGGAAAAGTCTGAGAGTATGTTGGATTTGCTAAGTAAGGACTGGAATTCAAATAGCACACATATTACAATCTCAATGTCCATTAACCAATCTCAAAGTTCCTGATTATTATGGTACAGCTATATAGTGGATAAAGGTTTGTCTATGCTGATGCATAGAGTTCCACATTAAAAAAAAATTTTTTTGTTGAAGTATATTACTCATACATAAACATACATAAATAAGTGTATGGTACAAGTTGTGAACTTATAAAACAAATATGCATAACATCATACAGGGCTCTCATACCTCACCCTACTACCAATACTTTGCAGTGTTGTAAAACATTTTTAACAAATGATGAAAGAACATCCTCAAAATATTACTACTAACCAAAGTATCTTACATTTGGTGTATTTTCCCCCAACCCCACTCTATTGTTATTATTTTTTATCTCATTCATACATGAACATATATAAACAATAAGTGTATAGTAAAAGTTGTGAACTTATAAAACAAACATGCATAACATCATACAGGGTCCCATATATCAACCCACCACCAACACCTTGCATTGTTGTGAGATATTTGTTACAATTTATGAAAGAATACCATCACAATCTTACACTAACTATGGTCATAGGCATATTTTTTTTAATATGGTGAAATAGGCAAGTTAGAGATTAGTATTGCATATGTATTGGAATTGCATACACACACACACATATATGTTTTGTACATGTAAAAAAAATTACCAAGGAACAGTTACCACTGTTTATGCCTGGGGGAACCTAACCTTAAGCCTTAAGGTTGGAAAGATATTTATACCTTAATTTTATACCTTACTATAATTCAATATTATAACATTGAATGACAATTTAGACACTTAAATGTAAATTCTTATTGCTTCTTTGATATTAAGGAAATGATAGTTTTTCTCAACTGTGATAAGGGTATTGTGGTTATATTTTTAAAAATTATCTTTTAGAGGTACATATATATTTACAGATGAACTACTTTTATTTGCCTAAAAAATATGAAAGGGTAGTGGACAAGTAAAATAGATAGGAGGGTTTGGATAAAATAAGATTATTTAGGAGTTCAGTGTGTGTGAGGATGGGTAATGAGTATGTGGAGGTTCATTACACAATTCTGTGTACTTTTACATATATTTGAAATTCTCCATAATAAGCGGTTTTTTGGTTTTCTTTTTTAGGTACCAGGGCCGGTGATTGAACCCGGGACCTTGCATGTGGGAAGCAGGTAATCAGCCACTGAGTCACTCTAGCTTCCCTGAGGTGGCTTTTTTGTTTGTTTGCCTATTTGCTTTTTTTGTTTTTAGGGGGGACCAGAGACTGAACCCAGGATCTCCCACAAGGGAAGCAGGCACTCAACTGCTTGGACCACATCCGCTCCCAAAATAATTTTTTTTCTCTAATATTTTATATTAAATATGATAAAGAAGCTCCATAGCTTTTTCTTTTTAGGCACTGTGGCAGGGGATTGAACCTAGGACCTCGTATGTGGGAAGCCAGTGTTCAACCACTGAGCTACACTGACTCCCCTCCAAAAGAATTTTTTAAAATAATTTTTAACTTATTGGAAAATGCAATAGATAATAGCTGCTCAGATCAAATTTTGTTTCAACTTAATCATATAAATTATTATTTGCCGTTAAGTTCAGGGAATGCAGTGGGGTACAAGTATTTATGGTCCAAGCCCTCGTGCTGCTTGCTCACGGTTTAAAGAAGTCCATTAGTAATCGTGTGTGAGAAGAGAGATCAAGAAGGCAACATTGCGGGAGCATAGAGCAATATCTAACGAGATTAGGGAGAGAGCAAAGACAAGTAGGAGGTTAGTAGGTAAAAAGGAGGGTAAGGCGTTCCAGGCCGTGAGATCTGCGGGTGTAAAGGCCAAGAGTAGAGAGAAAGTTGGATGTGTTTTAATGCCTCAAGTTGGTGAATGTTTCAGGAGATGGAGTTGAGTTGGCAACAGCAAAGACGGCTTTGTATGCCACGCTGAGGAGTTTATCGTGAAACCAATGAGAAGCCATTTAATTATTTTAACGAGTAGAAAATATCAGATTTCTCCACGTAATTCACTCTAAAGTGATGAATGGAATTAATAAGGGCTAAAAGGGAGGGGCCTGCTCAGTTCAAAGGCTATCATAGTAGTCTGTGCTTATATTGATGGAGGTTTGCAATTTCAAGGGTGAGCAGAGAAGGGAGTATAGGCAAAGAAATTTTAAAGAAATGGCCAGTTACAGGATGTGGTCTCGAGATCAAATACCAACTAGGGGTGAAGTAAGGTGATTATTTATTGCCTTAACCACAGAAGACACAATGAGGTTTAGTCTTGCCATTGCTCTTTCAGAAATATTCAATGGCTTCTTATAACCGCTAAGGATAATGTCTACATTCCGTTTTGTGGCATTCAAGGGTCTTGTCTCATTTATCTGTATCTCTTTATACTGTATATGCTCAAGAAACACTGGTTTGATTTTGATACAAGATGAGGAATTTTAGAACTTCTTGCTCTGTAAAATACTGTTCAGACTGGGCATAATTCTCATTTTCTATCAAAATCTGTCTCATCCTTGTAAGAGTCTCAGCCCAAACCCCCAGTCTGTATCCATTTCTCTTTCTTCTGTGCCCTAAGTACATTTAGCTGTACCATAGTTATTTCACTGTGGCTTTACATATACTATAGTGCTTTTCATCTTTCTCCCCAACTAAGTTATAAATTACTTAAGGGCAAGCAATGTATTATCTTCCTTGATTATCTTACTCTTTTTTTTTTGCTATTTTGTTCTCTTCAGAGGTACTGGGGATTGAACCCGGGACCTCGAACACAGGAAGCAGGCATGCAACCACTGAGTTATACCCGCTCCCCCTTGCCCATTTTAGTGACCAATAAATATTTATTAAATTAAAAGGATTTCTTATCCCCATGTGTCCATTTTTCAACAAAATCTAGATTAATGAAAAAAGTTTCCATAGAAAAATTTGATTTTAGCTAATAAATGTTCAACCATGTTGAAAATATGTGATAATCTTAAAATATCAAATGACAGCCCACATGAGTGCATAAAATTCTTTATTTAGAACAATAAAGTATATGTATATATAATGTAATTTCAAATTCAAACCTGTATAAAAAAGGGTCAGGACATACACCTATTTTAAAAAGTACACATACAGTATATACACATACACATCACATTTTACAACCTCTTTATTTAATTAAACTTCAGTCATAATAAAACTATTTAGTGTTGACATACATTTACATTACCAATCTATGACTGAACTAGCATTATGTCTGTGCATCCATCTAAATGTCTGAATATTTTTCAAGTCCACTGATTTAAAAAATCGTGGCAAGCGGACGCTATAATCACACAACAGTTCTTTGAATATAGAATAGGATATTTTGGTTGGAAAATTATACTTAGACTTATATCTCAGAAATCAAATCACTGAAAAAATGGGTTTTAATTTAAACAATTATCTTAAATTTATTTTTAAAAACATCAGAAGGATATAATTGGGGATGGCAGTTATAAATTTACAATGTTAAACATTTTGGGTTTATGAATGTCCATTTTAATATGGATTACTTCTAAAATAACACCTTGTTATGAAATAAAAGTACCATTATCTTTACAAAGGCATTTCAAGACTAGTTAAAGGAAAACAGCAACTTCATGAATTGTGACCAAACACCACATACGAACTAGTTAGAACTTCAATCTGAATGTTTATACTTTAAAGCTAATTTCAAAATAAAGCAGTCTCAAAGATAAGCAGGCTTACTCTAAAATTCTTATCCCATTTTTCCAATTTTAAAATGTAATTAAATGGATTACCCCTTTCCAAATTTATTCTAAAATATCTTTTGGCATTCAGAAACTTTATTATGAGCATCTTACATTTCCTGCTCTTAGCTTTTAATAAAATTAGTCATTTAAATGCTTAATTTGGTGCATTTCCAAATGTTACACACCTCTTATAGTGTATCTTCCTGACTTAAAATGGCTAAACTATACTGGTTTTCATTCTTCGGAGGTGATCCAAATGGTTTACTTAAGCAAAGGAAAAGCCATTGCTTGTGTAAATGGTTGTCCAATTCACTCTACTTGAGACTAAATTTTACTTTCACTAATGGACCCACTTACATTGGAAACAGGAACAGCAATGACTTTTTATGGTCAAGATGCTTGTTCACAGACACCAAATTAGAATATTTTGTATGGTACAGTGTCAGCTCTATTTTAAACTCTTAGTTAGAGCTATAGGTTTCCGACCCAGGAGCCACCTCAGAGTTCACCATACAGATTTAAAAACAAAACAAAACTGAGATCCAAAGAAGGGAGGTAATTTGCCATCATCATCAGCTAATGGCAGAGTGGAGGCTTCTGACAATTTGTCCTATCATCCATCCCACTCTACCAAACTGTCTTTCTCAAAAAAAATTTTTCTTAGTTAAAGAATAGATAAGGAATGACTAAAAGTCTCATATTGGAATTAAATTTTGAAGCCAACATCTAGCTGCAGAAAAACATTAAGAAATATCCATGGTTTCTGAATGGATTTGTCTGTTAATTTCAAACTCCAATTGAATTAGTGTACTAAAATATTACAGAGGTTTTCCAAATACTTTAATGCTCAATGAAAAATGTTTAATTCTTACTAAAAGCAAACCATTTATTATGGACATATACTTTTACATTTTAATAGGACAGGTTGCTTGTTCTATTATAGTACTGAAACAGTCAATTTTTCTCTGATTCATTAAAAAGTAGCAGTGTGGTAAGCACATTAGATTACAGCAAAATATCTAGGAATATTTTGATATTGCTGTGCAGGCATGGTTTATCCTGGAACCAGTTTCTTTATAGACTTGGGTAATACTGAAGAGGTACAAAGTTTTCAATATAATTTAGATTCTGCAGGCCTTCTGAGATTATTTTAAAGGGCAATTTTGAATCATTACAAGAGAGACCTACCAGCTACATGGGTACCAATTTGAAAGGTGATTTCATAGTTTACAATGTCAGTTTTGAGTCTTCAGTGATTTATGAGGAATGATATTATTCAGAATACATATGGGATAAAATAAGCAAAGTTGTATCTATTTCTTTCTCAAATCAGATGACACAGTTAATGCCCAAGCAGCTAACATCCAAAATAATATCCAGCATTTTTTCTATTCTTCATGTATTTTATTGAACTGTAGTGTTTAAAATTGGTAATCCATGTAACTCTCAATGAAACGATGCAATTAATTAAGCAGATCACTTTCCCCTTTTCCTGCCATGCCAGATTTCATAACTTGCTGTATTTGTTTATTTAGCTTTATTGATTAGGACCATGCCCTTGAGTGTTAAAATCCAGCTACTGGCTTTGAGAACAAGACTACGTTTATTGTTCTCTAAAGCTCATTTAACAAGCTTTTCATATGCCCAAGAAAATTGAAACCTTAGTTATATAAGTCAAACCATTAGATCAAGACATATCAACCCAGACAGCCATGACCAATACACCTAACTCCGATTAGCCTATGTCTGTTTCTCACAAAACAATCAATGTCACACACTAAGACAGGTCCTTTTAGCAATTAAACAGATCTGGGGCTTTATTACTACTAGATTGTGCCATGGTTATATGTGAAGGCCTGAGCAAGTTAATGTAGCTTCCCAAAGCACCTGGGTTGGATCGTAGAGAAATGATTAGTGTTTGAGGAACCACAGCATTTTAGAGAAAGAAGGGACTGTGGAAATCATCTGGGCTCTTTGGTACAGAAGAAGAGCAAAGGCCACTTACTGGAGTTGTATTTGGATTAACTTTGAACATAAGCTAAATCCACTAAATCAAAAATTCTTGGACTTTTGAAATCTAAGGAAAGTTAGTTTTTCATGTCCGTTTGTATCACTATATTGAAATGGTCATCTTATGTTTACAGTAAATGGTGATAATGTTGTCACAACAACCGAATTAGAATGGGAAGCTTTGGATTTTTAGATTTCATGAGATGGTAAAAGAACCTTGATCAAAATAAACCATAGGAAATCACGTTTCTTTGACTATTAAAAAAAATGGCAAATGAATTCACATACAGTCTTATAAATTCTAGTTTCTAAGTGCAATGTCCATCTTGGGAATTTCTGCCAAATTCACTATTAATACAATAAATGCCATCACACATTTTAAACAGCCAACTGACACAATTACATAAAGTTCTCTTTTTATTTTTAATTCATAAACCTTAATGACTATACAGTGCCTGATTTTTAAATAAATGGATCCTTTAAACAGTTAATGGTGATTATACTATAAATAACTAAAGTTTCCAGATTCCTTGCATTCTCGTAAAAGCCAGGTAACCTAGTTTTCAACACCCATATTAGCATGTGGGTGTGGTTCTCTAACCTTTGATACTAAATATTATAATTTATTTCTACTCTCTCTCTCATGGTGGAATTCTTAAATGAGACATTCATACATTCAGCAATTTTTCCAAGATCCCTTTACATGACTCTGTAATAGTCTCAGAATATAAACATTTTGTAATATTTTTTGCAAACACAATTTATACACCCTAAATTGGTCAAGGGAAGAGGCAAATTTCACCACAGATGCCAAATGTCCTCCTTGGCAGACTATTCTGCTGTTCAGTGTTCATAGCTTCTTCATGGGTGAATTTTAGGGGAGAATCTTCACTCTACAAAGGCATCACTGTTCTAATTCAGTACTGGCTCCTGTGCATGAATAGAACCAGATGACCATGTCCATTTGTCTAGTGGGATATGAGCGAGCATGATTTCCATCAGAAAGACATCAAGAACAGGCCCATATCATGTAATCAGGCAGCTATTAGGCTGACATGTCTCCTACTCCAATCATCTTGCTCCCACTGCATTCTCTATTGTACAGTGGCTGATGCTATTGAGTTTTTGGTTTTTGAGGAAAAAAAAAAGTTTTGAGGAAAAGTGTTATTACCCCCTGACTATCCCAGCTGAAATTTACTTGCAGAGACCAGGATAATCATGAGCTGCTGGTTGTAACTGAAAAATAAAGCTATGCATTTTTTTCAGCGATTAGACATTTCTGGAGGCATGCAAATGGTGCGTGCAGTCTGGGACATGTTCTTTCTTTCCCAACATCAGTTGCAAAGTTCTAAATGAGACCATAAGTCCCCCAGGTCCTTAAAATAGAGTCCTGCTCCATGCAAGCTATTCTTTATAGATGATTATTTCAGTGCCAGTTTCACAGTAAAACACTTTGTTCCAATTTCTGAATCATCCTTACAGTCACGGGTAGCAAGAGCAGATAAAGATGCAGTCTGTCACTCCAGACAGAATATGAATTTGTTTAAAGCTGCTTCATTTATGAAGCAAACATGAACTGTTACCCGCCTAGAAAGGAAGGAAAAAGAGAGGTTATGGCATGTCTGCTTTCTCCCATATTTTCATTCTTAATATCTGAATTAATAATAAGCCTATAGAATAAACAATAGATCTACAAGGCATGCTGCAACTACATAGCCTGAAAGAACTGGACAACATTTTTCTAGATGCAGTGATCAGTCACTGTCTACCGTATCACCCAATTTTTGCTTTTAAAAAGCTTTAACCCTATCTGAAATTATCATACTGATTCTTAATTGTCTGTCTTCTCCCATTAGAATATAAGCTCCATGAGGGCAGGAAGCTGTGTCTATCTTGTGTACTTCTGTATCCCAACACTTAGAATAGTGCACAGTATATAATAGATTCTCAGTAAGTACTTGTTAAATGAAAGAATGGATGAATGAATACATATGGCTTTCATTGCCTTAGGCATAGCACCAATTATCTCAATTTCTGATGGATGGTAAGAGGTTGGCCTCTTCCTTAGCCTCGAATTTCTCTGGCAAGGCTATGAAAAGATACTAGACAGGTGGCAAGGAAAGTGGGGGGTGGGGAACACTGGCAGAAAGAAGCTGAAGAGTAGAGAGTGGAGAGTGGAGAAGTAGAGAAAGAGATATCCAGAACAGGTGGAAAAACTGGTTAGAGGCCACCAACAAAACAACCTCATTGTCGATGAACAGCTCCAGAATTCTGACTGCCTATCCAGGCTCTAGTAATCATTTCTACCAGCAGAGGAAACAGCAACAAGATCTCATTCAACACTGTCAGCCAAAGAGAGACTAAAATCCTGGCACCACATCCTGATGAAGCCTCTAGGGAGGTTCATTTGGCCTCAGCACCACTTATTGTACTTGCTGAAGCATGAAAGCTATACTTTATTTTAGTTCTTCAGTGTTGGTATTAAACTACTGAGCTCTGGTCTCACCTTTCAGATTTTCAGCTTTCAGGTAAAGTATTTGTGCTTCCTCACCTACTTTTTTTTTTTTTTTAAAAGATTTATTTATTTTATTACATATCTCCCCTTCCCCCCGCTGCGGCGACGCGCCGAGATTGGACACTGCGCAGGCGCGGCTTTCCCCGCTTGTGGGCGGTCTCTGCGTCCATTCACGGCCGGCTTTTCAGTTCGCGGGTGGCTGGCTGCACCCCATCCGTGGGCGACCTGCCCTGCCCTTGGCGGCTCTTGCCATGTCCGTGGCAGCTTCTTGCCCTGCCCACGGCGGCTCCGGCCCGCCCATGGCGGCTTGCCATTCTCAAGGCGGTCTGCCCGCTAGGAGAGGTCCCCGGGAATCGAACCCGGGGCCTCCCATGTGGTATGCCGACGCCCTATCCACTGGGCTATCGAGCCGGCCCCCTCACCTACTTTTTATTAGACAGCATCTTCACTCTAACTTTAATCAAAGCAGCTAAAAAATTTGTATATTTTGCAACTCTTCTCTTCCCTACTCACTTATTCCACCCTGCTTTTTTTCTTGTTTATCAATCCCTGAACCACAGATCACTGGTTTTAAGATATTCCAGATCATTACATGGGCTATGTATAAAATTCCATAGTGTGAGTTATAAGAAGAGCAGTCTCTCTAAGTGTTGTATACTAAAAACTGCATTAAATGGCAATTTATCAGACAGAAAACTCTGGCAACTAGATAAATTGTATTTAGGAAAGAAGAGTTAAACCCAGAATGAAAAATTGAGACATTAAGAGAAACTTCAGAAATGCAAAATGCATAGCAGATATTTTTATTTTGGTTAGAAAAGCAAAAGGTAATCACAAAAAGCAAAAGGAATGGGAAAAACAACTATGGGATAATTTGAAATGCTAAGCTTAATCAAGCATAGGGAAGTAAGGACTGGAAATCTGTTTCTGATATTGTCCTTGGGTCACTTAGCAAAGAAAATAAACTTGAAGGCTGACCGTTGTGTTCTCGTCAAATAAAACTACAATTTTTATAATGATACGCTGGACTTTTGGAACAGCCTCATGAAATTAGGAGGGTAATTATTATTACCCCTTCATTATATAACCAGGAGTTAAAAGATGTCAAGTGACTCATCCAGCTAGTTAAGCTGCTTAAGCCCAAGTCTTCTAATTCCCTTTAAACCACTGCAACACAATCCATCTACAAACAAACAAACAAACAAACAAAAACAACAAAACCAAAATAAGCTCCAGAAATTTTTAGGAAATACCTGGTAAAGAAGAACAGATCTTGGTATCTGGCAACCAACCATTTGCAAGCCTTCTGCACTAAATGTTCACCTTTGACTCAAGAAGCCTTCCTTCCAATTCTCGGATCTGTTTTCTTCTCTCTTAGCTCATATATATTTAGGAAAATTCTAGTGTGTGTTGATTTTATGAATTTCTACATATGCCTAGTTATAATGAGAATTTACTTTCTACACTTATCATGCTAGAGTAAGTCAATAAACATTGCTGAGCATCCAGAAATCCATGCTATTTCCTATCAACCAGACTGGACCTTCTCTGTGACTAAGCAGAGCTTTCCCCAAGACTTCAATTAAAATTCTTTGTAGGTGACTCCCAAATCTATTCTTACCTGCCCTGACTGCTCTCTGAAGTTCCAGTCTAAATATCTGGCCACTGGACAGTTCTACCAATATTCACCAACAGCTCCTTATCCCAACTTTCCAGTTTCTTTTAATTTCGACATCACCCCCTGCTTATTCCCAAGGGCTACAAGTAATCTTCCTGGAGTAGTTGCCCTGTTTTCAAGCCTCACATACCATCAGTAACTAATTTGTTGATTCTTTCTCTGCAATGTCTCCAAAGTGGTCCATGGACTTCCTTTGTCCATGGCCCCAACTCTAGTCCAGGCCACTGAAGATTAGAAGATTGGCCTTCTAAATGGACCTACCTCCAGTTCACCACTCCACTCCATCTAGCCACACAAACACCAGATTACTTTATCAAATATCTGCTTTGATTCTATCACTCATACCTTTTCTAAAATCCCCAATGGCTTCTTATTATTTATTCAGTGGACTATAATAAGACCAGTACTTGAATTCAAACCGCCCATTCACAGTAATCTCTACCCTTTTTTTCTCAGCATGTTGCCCCTTTATGTATGACTCCAAGGAGTCCAATTGTTGAAGCTGACCCTTGAACTTTGTCTGTACGTTGGAGCCTGCATGACTTAGTTTATGCTATTCCCAATGTCTGGATACTCCTTCCCTAACGCTACAAATGAAATTTTATTAGTCATCCAAGATCCAGCTCAGTGCAAATGTCACTTCCACCACCTCTACAACAAAGTCTTTCTCTTGTTGCTTGTGATTTCTCTCTCCCTTCAAAAGAGGCCATTGTGCATGGCTGTATATGTCACAGTGCTAAGGGGTGCCACCACACCAGTATCTAGAGTGGTGTTAAGTGCACATCCCACACAACCATGCGTAATGGCCCTGTCTTTGATCTCTTATTGCATTTTTTGGGTAAATGCCTTTTGTTGAGTTTTAAACTCTGTAAATTTCTAGTTTGCTTTTTTTTTCTTTCATTTGGTCCTTTACATAAGTATTACTTGCTTTTGTAGGCTATAAGCACTTTGAGGACACAACTAGGTGCATTAAGCTTTGCATTCATCAATGCACCTAACTAGAATTTAAGAATCAATCTGTGGGGGGAGCTGGTATAGCTCAGTGGTTGAGTGTCGGCTTCCACATACGAGGTCCCAGGTTTAATCCTCCAAAATAAATAAACGTCAATTTGTGGGAAGAAAGAAGAGCAAAACTGTCCTATAATATACTAAAATAAATGAAACTCTTAATTTATCCCCCTTTTTATTTCGTTTTTTAAACTGTGCTACACACAACCAAATATATAAAAAGTACCTAAGAAATTCTTGTGGGATACCACATATGGATATTTGGCATCAGGTAGGTGACTAAGTGGGTTTTAACTTTTCATATACATGTTTTCAAGTTTGAGATCAAATAAACACAACGTACTTACACTCTTTCTGCATTTGCTTAAACTACCAAACCCTCCTTACCTTCTCTTAGTTTTCCAATTACAGCTTATTTCCTTTAGAGAGCTAACTACCCCAAGTTTTCTATTCCAGTGTTCTAATAATTGCCTTGACTTAATTTGTTTTCAGTTGCTGAAATTTTCACTTCAGGAGGAATTCCTTGCCATAAACCTGAGTTATTCCCTTTATTTCCCCCTTCTTGTTAACCAAGAAAATAGTAATATAATTACATGTAAGTTTTTTTCAATATACAATTTCAACTTCACATTTCATTTCTATCTTGGTACTTGTAGCCGTTTGATGTAATTACGAATTCCAAAAATCGATATCGAATCATGCTTGTAAACTGATCTGTTCATCTGGGCATGATTAGGTTATGATGAGGGTGTTAACTGGGCCACATCAGTAGGGTGTTGAAAAGCTACTGTTATTTTTTTTTCTTGGGAGATATTTTTTCTCTTAGCACATCGGAGTCTGCTCTCCCAAACTTTCCTTCTACCATATCCCTCTTCCTGAACTAGATATGAAGTTCCTGGGCAGGTTATAACCCTGTGTGTACAGGCCTAGGCATAAGGCTTTCCTCCATTCACTGGGTACTCAATAAATGATTACAAATGATACAGATGCATTTTGACTTTGGTGATAAGCTGGCTTTTATCCCTTATTCACCTTTTCCTCAGCATTTGAACTCTTTATTTATGCATACACAAATTATTCTCTCTAGTTGCCTTGTTGTCAGTCTCACTGCCTTGCTGTCTTATTGACTAGAACCAGCAAATTAAACACACACATCATGTACTACCCACACACACACACCCATTCAGATACACAAGATAAAAAACAAACTATTTCAGAAAAACCATGCTCCTCGTGACTCAGTTACATTTTCATTTAGAGTTAATTCATTCACTCAGTTACTCATTCAACAAAGATTTGTTGAGAGCCTACAATGCTTGGGCAACAATTAGATGCTAGGGACACAGCCAGAACCTGTTTCTGTCCTCAAATGTCATCTGACCAGTAGACGTATACGTACACTGCTTGACTATGGTTGCTTCAAAGTGCCATATTTTTTCCTCCTAAACAAGTGGCCTGAGTTTTTCCATTATAATCCAGTCTCCAAATACCACAGGAAAAAATGCCACAATTTAACCACAGGGTCAAGTGAGTCAAAACTGGATCCCAGCCATGAAATCCAACCTAAACAACACAGAACATGACTTGAGCCTTTACGACTCAATTAACTATTTGATGTGTGGTTTGTGGATTTCTTGCTGAGGCAACTGAACCAGCAGTTAGGGATCAAACAGTGGTGTTGTACCGGGATTGAAGAACAGAAAGGAGTTTCTAGGAAAAACCGTGATTTCTCCACGGAGAATGTTGCTTTTGAAAAATAAAAAAGGCAGAGCCAAGAGGCTGTTCATTCATGTTACTTCACAGGAAAACTGAGCCTGCAAAGAAGGTAGGACAGGGAACAGAAAAAAGAGAGTTCAATTTGTGATTTGGACACCATGATCCAAGGAATGATTGAAAGCAAAAACGAAGAAACCTGCAGAACAGGAGTAAAGTGTTAGAGACAAATTATTATCATATTGTGCTGGGTCGTTGGAAAATGATGTTCTATAACTATAAAAGTAAGTTCCTGGAAGAAGTAAGACCAAGCCTCCCTGGGGAAGGCTCAGCTCTGGAGATAAATCTCTAAATCAGAGGCAGAAATGAAAGCTGGAGGGACAGTGACCTGAAAGCAAAAGGCAGAGCTCACCACAGACTGTATCTGTAATTATATGAGAGAATAAATGGTTCTCTCGACAATGAGGGAGGGCAGGGAAGAACTGAGGATTTATTTCGGAAGGGGAGAGAATATCCATACACCACCATGGTAAATGTGCTTGGGATTTCATGAGAATAACAAAATAGCCAGTCAGCAGAAGTGAAAGGGGGGACAGCGTGAATTGACACTGGATCAGTTCAGTGCAATGCTGGGAATTCCTCCAACAGTGCCTGTGGCTGGGGAGTGGGAAAAGTAGAGAGGAGAGGAGATAGAAACATGGGTTCTTTCTGGCCATGTCTTTCCCTCCTTCCCCAACAAGCCTTCCACTGATCCACACAATCCAAACAGCTGGTCACTAGTTTACGTTCAATGCATCCTGGGTCCTGGACTGTTATGAGGCACAATTGTTAAACACGTCATGTAGCAGGTGGCACT
>PVKH010021573.1:0-14298 GCA_004027955.1 Chaetophractus vellerosus | reverse complement strand
GCAAAGCCTAGAGAGCCTCATAGTCTACAGCTGACCTTGTGGAGGAAACAGAGGCGCTAAGCCCGGCCCCAGGAAGAGAGGAACCCAAAAAGTCTGAACCCTGGCAAATGTCGGCAGCTGTCTTGCTCCAACACGTGGCAATGGACTTTGGTGAGGGAACATACTTATGCTTTATGGCCTGGTAATTGTGGACTTCTACCTCAAATAAATACCCTTTATAAAGACCAACTGATTTTCTGGTATTTTTCATCAGCACCCCTTTGGCTGGCTAATACAAAAGGTTATTTGTAAATCTTTAGAAATGAATGGAAATGGTGAGAGCACATAGTGGTGTTTGTGACTAGCCAAACTATTATATGGGTATGACAATAGTTGAAAGGGAAAGTCTAAGGACACATATATTACTAGAAACAAAGCTAAAAAGTGTAACGTGGGACTGTTTAACATAGTGAAACCTCATGAAAAATACAAATATGGGTGATATTGCATATATTAGATTGTTTTTACAAAATATAAATACAAATAAACTAGAGATAAGGAAACAGAATAGCAGCTATGTACAGCAGGGGAAGCAAAGACAGATTGAGAGGTGATGAGTTTTTTTTTTTTCTTTTTTGTATTATTATTATGAAATAAGCCAAAAATGAGAAAATTAATGGAAAATTAACCCACATAAAATGAAATTCTACAGGTTATATTAAGGGCAAAGGAAAGTGATATAGTTGAAATCTCTGTGACCATTGAAGGAATGAGGATTCAGGAGAGAGTCCATCTGTGGAGGAATGCAGTTGTTCGTAATCTGAATAAAACATGGATAACATTTCCTTGTGTAGTTAGAATGATGGCTTTACCATGCATAATCTCAGGTACATATAAATTGAGATAGAACAAATTACTTAACATTCTACATCCCTTATATTGTTCAGGGAAAGGTATTGATAATTATGTGATCTAATGTGTGAAATAAGTCTTTGTAACTCTCAGATTAAACAATAATAAATAGAATCAGAGTATATTTACTAAAATTAAGGAGAATTTGTATTGTAAATAAGTAATAGAGTTTAAAAAACAAATAAGTTACATGGGAAACAAAGAAATCCACAAAATAAGGGATATGTTTAAATACAAATATATCATTGATTACATTAAATGGGTTTGGAATAAACATTCAAATAAATAGTAATTTTTGATGGCCAAAGCACCCTTCAAGATATATTTAATTTTCATCAGTGAATTTCCATGGCAAGATCTGAATTTCCATTTATACAGCAAACATTCCATGGTATTCTCAGCCACCCCCTACTCCCTCCAGTGGGAAAGGAAACTGGTATGGTAAGGGTTTAGGCACAGGAATGTCCTATGTTTGGCTGTTGGGGAGCCATTACTTTATACTCAAATGCACCAAGGAACATGAGCATGGCATTAAAGTAGTAAAATCGCCTGAGAACTGTGCTACAACATATTTTTTACCAAAAAATTCCCATGTCAGCATCATCCCCTGGTAAGTGTTAGAGGTGAGATAAGGCTAACCCAAAGGGGTAACACCATAAGTGATCATAATTTTAAAAATACCTGGCATTATATCTACAATGGTACATTTTTACATGGGAACCAAAGGGCCTGAAAATCCACAAGTTGAAGTGTTGTCAGAAGAAGACGGGGAAGAAGAGGAGGAGGAGGAAGATATCCTCTCTCTAGCAGAAGAAAAATACAGGCCAGCTGCCCTTGAAAAGATGATAGCTTTAGTTGCTCTTTTGGTTGAACAGTTTCGCTCAGAAAGGTGAAATGTTTCAACATTCAAGATGCTTAAAGCATGTTTGATTTCTGTTCCTATTGCATAATTGTTCTACCACTATTAATTCAGTAGTTTATTTTGTAATTCCTTTTCAATAATAACACCACTTTCATTAAAAAAAAAAAAAAAAAAAAAAAAAAAAACCTGGCATTTATCAAGTACATCCATACCCTGGGCAACATGTTGGGCACTTTACAGAACTGTGTCCTTTATAGGGGCAGAAACTGAAGTCCCAAGGGTCTTTTAGTTGCCTATTGTCACAGGCAAGAAATTGCACAGCTGCACATGAAACCCACAGAGCCTTGCCACTAACCACTGGCCCATCGAAATTTCTGCCCAATGTCATTTAACCTGAGCAGGGCTAGGGACTCTTCTTTATAAGAGAAACAAGGCTATATGGAGAATTTGAATGTCCATTTAACTAACACAGGGAGGAGAGGACTCACGACATTTCTTTGTCTCATAACAGAAGTCTTTGGCTTCATTCATTTACTCAACTTGTGTTTGCTGGGAGCTGACAACAAATCTAAATAGGAAAATAGTCCATACCCAGTGATCCTAGGGATGCAGAGAACTGTCTCTTGAGTTCTGAGGAAGGAACCATCATGGCTTGGTCCAAAACCCATCATTCTAACCATCCACATGTCTCTTTAGCTCTGACTCCAAATATGTACTGAATCAATCATTTTCCCATTACCTTCGAGGCCAATCACCATTGGGGCCAATCCACTGTCAACACACTCCTGGACTATATAGCAGCATCCTCATCTCACCTAATCAATTCTTCACTCACCTCAGTCTGTTCCCATGTAGTATCCTGAGGAAGTTTTTAAAACAAGATCATGTCACTGTCCTTCTAAAACCCTTCCTCGGCCTCCCACAGCAATTAGAATAAAATTCAAATTTGTCATCATGGTCTACAAAGTGCTTCTCTCTCTGCCCCCCTTCCATATCATTGCCTACCACTGTACCCCTCCAGACATTTGGGCATTCTGGTTCCTGCATCAGGTCAAGACCTTGCTGGCCTCAGTGTCTTGGCACATGCTGTTCCCTTGGCTATAAATGCTCTTGTCCACCATTAAACATGCCTGGAAACCCTGCATCCTTTAGGGGTCTGCATGACAACACCTCTTATTTACTTTCTCTTCCATCTTCCCATTTCTACAGACAAGATCATTAAGGTCCAGGGAGGAGAAGAGATAAGCCTGAGAACACCCGGATAGTGATGAGCACAGCTCAGATGGACTAGAATCCCAATCTAGCTCCAGCATCCAAGCTCTTGGCCACAGCTACACACTGCCTTCATACAAGCCCACCTGCTCTCAAGTTTTGACCCATCTTTCACCTATACCCTCAGGAACCCAAGACAAATTTCTGTCACAGAAGCAGAATTGTATTATTGTACCTCTCTGTTTCAGGTGTGTTTTCCACATTAGACAGTGAGCTCTGTCCCTGCTCACAGGCAGAGCCAATGTCTCAATCAGCCATGTGTTCACTCTATCAAGGAGACCATGTATGGTTGTGTGGATGGACAGGGTCTCCTGAGAATCTTGCCCATCAGAGCAAAATAGCACAAAGTCGAACTCTCTGACTTATCATGGAGTAAAGATGTATGGAAAGAGCTGGATGAGGGGGGAAAGCCCTAGGGTTTCCTTTGACCACAAGAAAGCATCTCTCTCTTGCTTTGGGAAAAATGGAATTTTCACAGGCATGGAAAGAAAAGACCCTCTTCTGAGAATCGAGATGTTTTTGGGAGAGTGTTTTATATAACTCTCTTAGATGTAGAGGCTTAACTAAGGTACAGTCATAGCTACAGCACAGAAGGCCACCCTGAGAAAGGATGGAGAAGGGTGGTATCCTCAAAAGGCAACACAATTTCCTGCACTAGAAAAGTATACACGCTGTCTTCAAAAACTTTTATAATATAGAGCCTCTATTGACTCATTGAGAGGTACATTCGTGAAAATGATATGTGGATAAATTACCTCAAAAAGGGGGCATGTCTATTGAGAGTGTGTAAGTGCATATTTAAAAGACATTGAGGAGGACTCAAAGTATGTGATTATTTTTATATTTTTTCTGTAAATTTTTTAACCTGATGTAATACTGCTGTCTCATGACACTTGAAATCTAGACTCAAACAAAATCCCAAAGAAGGAATTTCAAAATAACTATCAGAAGATAGCATCAAGGCAATAAGGCCATGGTGGTAATGTAACACCCTCTCAAGCTACATGTATTCATCTTTGTCTACTTATTAAAATCCAGGTACTATTTGCCAAAAGATGGAAACCCAGGTGTCCATCAACTCATGAATGGATAAACAAATTGTGGTGTATACACATGTGGTATATACACATATTATGCAGCTGTAAGAAGAAATGAAGTCATGAAGCATATAACAACATGGGTGAACCTGGAGGACATTATGTTGAGTGAAGCAAGCCAGACACAAAAGGACAAATACTGCATGATTGCACTATTATGAACTAAATATATTGTGTAAGTTTGTGGAGTTAATAACTAGAATATAGGTCACCAGAAAATAGAATGAGGGTAGAGAATGCAGAATTGGTAAAAAAGTTGTTTGTAATAATCTTTGGAAATGAATAGAAATGGTGAAAGCACATCACAGTGTTTGTAACTAGCAGAGCTATTATATTGGTATGACAGTGGTTGAAAGGGAAAGTCTAAGGACATATTACTAGAAGAAAAGCTTAAAAATATAACATGGGACTGTATAACATAGTGAAACCTCATGTGAAATACAAATTTGGGTAATATTGCACAAAGTAGACTATTTTTACAAAGTATAAATACAAATAAATTAGAGAGATGGAAACAGGATAGCAGCTATGTATGACAGGAGAAGCAGAGAGATATTGAGAGGTGATGAGTTTTTTGGTTAGTTTGTCTGTTTTTAAATTATTATTATTATTATTATTATTGGAATACTGAAAATGCCCTAATAATGAAGTGATGAATGCATAACTATTGATTGTACACTTTGGGTGGATTTATTCTTTATTAATATGTATCAATTTTTTAAATCCAGCTACTTTATTTTGCAGCAAAACTCCATGCAAACTTTAGGAAGATTAAAAAATAGGATTCCTCCTCCATGTTTGTTTTTTTCTGAGTTTATCAAGACAGCATAGAACAATCAGTACACTGGAAAGAGAAGGGAAAAGGAACAACTATCTGCCAGGATGTCAACCCATGCCACTTGATGACATTTCTCTGCACCCTCTAAAGTCATCTCCTGTACCAATGAAGGACTGTAGCCTGTAGAAAACAGGTGACAACTATGCAGACACTGGGACATATTAACCTCTATTGTGTTATTTAGGAAGACCCCTAGGGGCACTGATGACAAATGCCTCCTGGGGGGCTGCATGACTTACTCCATTCCCTGAGGACAGTTCATCAGCTTGGCCCTTCTAACTGGGTATAGGGACACCTTACCCAACCAAGCTGAGCCAATCACGTCCCTCTTGTGGAATGTGGAATAAGGTCCACTGATTACAACCAGAGTGTCCTGGGCACTGGGGTGAGGGTTTGTGTTTAGAAGGACTATATTTCTTACCCAACGATCCCTGATGCAGACACAGGGACCAAAGTAGGAGAGATAGGACCAGAAAACTGAATAGGGCTGTGGGAAGGAGAGAAGGTGGCTGCTGTGGCCTTCTTGACCAGCCAGGAATCAAGGAGGATGTGATTCCGCCTAAAGGTGAGAGGTCAGGTCTTACCCAGCGAGACCAGATACCCAACGTCTCCAGCATCACCTCCACAAATATACATGCTGGGCCAGGTCCAGCTATCCACACACTTTCTGGGTGAAGGTCACAGCCACATCCTAAAAGGTACCAACCTGTGGAAAGTAAAGCAGAAGTAGCCACTTGGCCTTCAGGTTGCAGGGTGGGATTTGCATCTGTTGCTAGGACACTGGTAAAGACACAAAGACCCAGGACTCAATCATCAAGGTGCTCCTGAGGGCCAAGCTCTGTGCTGGGATCAAAGGGAGGCCAGTGCTGCTTTTGGAGATCATGTGATTATGTCTGAGAAAAGAGCCTTCAATGGAGGAAGCCATTAGAGAGTGACACACGGAAATGACAATCCTGTTTGGACTGCCAGGGGCAGACAGTAAGTGCCCTGGGATGTCAAAGGAAAAGGGAAAATGATAATAATAATATTACAAACATTGATAAACAGCAGCAAGAGCTGGCCCTCCCAGATCCTCATTGTGGGCCTGTACCTTGCTGAGGCCTGGACATACTGTGTTAAAGGGATTAACCCTGCCCAACTCTGGAGCCAGAGTCCTAGGTTTGAATCCAGGCTTTTGAATGGATACTTGCCTGCTGTGTGACTGGGGAAGTCAACTCGTTTCTCTGAACCATGATTTCTGCATCAGTACAATAATAGTTCCAACTTTACCAGTTTGTCATGAGACTTAAAGAGAAAATGTTCACAAAGCAAACACTGCAGTGACCGACACATCAGGTCAGTGTGTTTGTTACTTTTATTCATCCTCCCACAGCCCAGGTAGTAACTACCATCATCACCCCCTTGTCACTGTTGGCAACCTAAGGCTCAGGAGCTCTAGAAGGCCCCCATTTGAAGAGGAGCGCCAGGGTTGGAACTCAGGTTCCTGTGGTTCAGGCCCTATGGTAACCGCACATTCTTCCATCACCACAATGAATGCAATGACAAAGATGTGAAGCATTTGCAAAAACTCTTGCTGTGAAATCCATGATAGCCACCCCTGAGCATGTGTCCAGGGCAATCATCATCACCCACCTCACAGGAGTCACCAAGGGGAGTCACCTGGGCACTGGGGTCACACGTCTCACACAGGCTCTCTCCTAGTCCCCTCGGGAGAGTTGTTAATATCCCTCATTAAATACCTGTGGAAATGGAGGTCAAGGGCAGTGAGGGATAAGCTCAAGGCCAGTTCAGAGACATCACAATCACACACCTATCCACTGGGTCCGGACCTCAATTGCCCATCTTATCAATATCTAGTGCACAGAAAAATATGGAGGAAGGAGGAGCACTTACACAGCATCGGAAAGATGGAATGAACCAAATATAGAATGTGGAAAATTATTATGGACAAATGGCTTAGCAAATTCAACAAGTAAATAAGAATAAAGAGGCAGGTAGTACCTATAGGTTAACAGACTTACAAGGCACACCTACTAAAAGCCACAAGGATACATTTTGGATTCTGATTGTATTCAATCTGCCTAAAAGAACAAACACACTTCTGAGAAAATGGATAAAATCCAGCACTGCAATATTATGTTTCAAAGTTTTTTTAAATGATATACTTATTTGAGCTATGAAGGATCCCTTATATTTTAGAAATGCATTCTGAAGAGGGTACACATTAAATGATAAGATGTCCAGGATTATAAGCAGAATAATCAGGTAATCTGCATGGGGATAGGGAAAAAAAACAAGGACAACCATGAAATGATAAATAAAGGAAGACTGGGGAAGGGTTCATGGGACTTTATAACACAGTCTTTTACATTTTTTAACATATTTGAAAGTAGTTATGTAAAAAGGTAGAGTACATATTTTTATCAGTTTTATGTGTTGAGGAGGAATTAAAAAGCACAGGGGGACGGGCAGCAGATGTACCTCAATATGGTTGAGCACCTGCTTCTCATGTCTAAGGTCCTGGGTTCAATCCCCAGTACCTCCTAAACACAAAAACAAAACAGACAAAAAAATCAACTCTCATTTGGGAGCAGATGCAGCTCAGTGGTTGAGGGCCTGCTTCCATGTATGAGGTCATGGGTTCAATCCCCAGTAGCCCCTTAAAAAATAAATAAAAGTACAGCAGGAAACTTGATTTCAGGATGGCATAAGCCTGTATAAAAGATAAAAATGTACACTTTAAGTATGTGCATATTAAGTCAATTATCCATCAATTAAACTGTTTTAAAAACAAGGATTCAAATTTTGTCACTCCCAAATTTTACTGTATTATTATTATTATTATTACATTCTTGAGGCTATTTGTAGTTTCTGCAAATTACAGTGTGTTACTGGCAAATCTTCCCAATTCCATGTTCACTGTCATCATATTGGCAACTTGAAATAGGCCATGGTGGAAATATTTACACCAGAAAAATTGACAAGCACTACAAACCAGGAAATCCATACAGCAAGCATAGGAAACTCCAACATATGAAAAGGAATATGGCTAAATTTCATTTTTAAAAAAATAGGCCATAGATTGTGAGGTGATGAATTTTGTCTGTTTTGTTTATTATTGAAATAAAGAAAATGCACTAATAATAAGTGAAGTGATATATGCACAACTATGTGATTATACCAAATACAATTGGTGGTACACTTTGGATGAATTATATGCTTTATTAATATGAATCAATAAAATTGATTTTTAAAAAATAGGCCAAAGCAAAAGATTTGAACAGATCCCTCTCCAAGAATCTTCTTGCAAATCTTTACATCTTTACAAATGGCCAGAAAGCACATGGAAAGTTGCTCAACATCATTAGTCATCAGGGAAATGCAAATCAAAACCACAATGAGAACGGATGTGGCTCAAGCAGATGAGCATTTGCTTCCCACATGGGAGGTCCCAGGTTTAGTTCCCAGTGCCTCCTAAAAACAAACAACAAGCAGCAAACAAAAAAAATCAACTCAGGAGAGCTGATGTGTATCAGCGGTTAAGCGCCATCTTCCTACATACAAGGTCCCAGGCTCAATCCCCAGCCCCAGTACCAAAAAACAAAAACAAAAACCACCACCACAATGAGATACCATTTCACATTGATTAGTATGGCTGCTATTTAAAAAAAAAAAAAAAGTGTTGGAGAGCATACGGGGAAATAGGACACTCATTCGTTGTTGGTGGCAATGTAAAATGGTGCAGCTGCTGTGGAAGACAGTTTGGTGGTCCCTCAGAAATCTATGTATAGAAAACAACCATATGACCTGGTAATCACACTACTAGGTATATATCCAAAAGAATTGAAAGCAGGGACTTGAACAGATATTTGTACACAGATTTTCATAGTGGCATTATTCACAATTGCCAAAAGATGGAAGCAATCCAAGTGTCTGTGAAGGGATAAGCAAAAAATAAAATAAGCATAAAATGGATTATTATTCAGCTGTAAAAATGAAGTCCTGATACATGCAACATGGATGAACCTTGAAGATATACAGAGTGAATAAGCCAGATACAAAAGGACAAATATTATATGACCTAACTGATGTGAAACCATTAGAATAAGCAAACTTATAGAGTCAAAATAGAATAACAGGAGATGGGGTGGGAATAGGAAAAGGAAATTAAAGCTTAAAACTTACAGGGTTCCTTATTGGAATGATTGAAATGTATTGGTAATGGATAGTGGTGATGGTAGCACAATATTGTGAATGCAGTTAACGGCACTGAAATATGTATCTGAATATGATTAAAAGGGAGAAATGTTAAATGCACATAACAGGATAAAAACTATGCTATACAATGAACTCTAAATTAAACCATGAACTTTAATAGTTCAATTATAAAAATGTGCTATCATCAATTGTAACACTTGTCACAACACCAATACAAGATGTTGGTTGTGGGGTAGTATATGGGAATCCTGTATTTTAAGCATGACTGTTCTGTAAACCCACAACTTCTCTAATAAAGGGGGGGAGGGAATAGGTCAAAGATAGAAACAGATTTCACTGAAGAAATATAGGTGGCAAATTAACACATGAAAAATGCTCAACATCACAAATCCTTGGAGAAATGCAATTAAAAAGCCATGAGCTATATCAACACACTTACTACAAGGAGTAAAACTAGAGCTTGACAATACTGAGTGTTGGCAAGGGTGTGGAGGAACTGAAAGTCTCATGTACTGCTGGTGTAATGCAAAAAGCAACAGCCATTTTAAATCACAGTTTGGCAGTTTCCTCAAAAGGTAAACATTCACCTATGCAGTGATTCAGGCATTGCACTGAGTTATTAATACAAGAGAAGTATAATGTATATCCATATAAAGAACTACAAGCAAATGTTGGTAAGTTTTATTTGCTATAGCCAAAAACTGGAACTAAGCCAAATGTCCATAAACAGATGAAAGGACAAATAATGCCAAAGCCATACAAGAGAATCTACTCACAGTAAGAATTATTGATAAAAGCATCATTGACAAGCCTTAAAACAATTACACAGCATGAAAGAAACTAGGGAAAAATGTAAGCCCTTTCTGAGACCAATCATACAAATTTCTAAAAATACAAACTAACATATCATATTGTAAAGGAAAGTAAATCAACGTTGGCCTGAAGTCTGAGGAGGGCATGGAGAGTATAAAAGGACACAGACAAATATGCAGGTCATATTATGACTATAATGTTTCAGGTTTATACACATGTCAAAACACAAAAAGTTTGAATGGACTGTACAAAGCATGGGACTGTGTAACACAGGGAATCCAGTAGTGAATGATGGACTGTGGTTAACAGTACAAATATGAGAACATTTTCTCCTGAACAATAACAAATATATAATACTAATTTAGAGTGTTAGTAATATGGGTTGGGCAGAAAATACACCAAAAGTAAGATATGAACTATAGTTTGTAGTAATGTATATATTAAAAATATGAAATACTTCAAGAACTAGTATGTCATCCTTGCGCAGGGGTCATGCTACTCTTCTCTGTATCATTCCAATTTCAGTATATGTGCTGCTGAAGCAAGCACAGTAGTAATATTTTGAAGCTCTTTCATAGCTTTTAGCAAATATTTCACAACAATGCAAGGTGTTGGTGGTGGGGAGATATATGGGAGCCTTATATAATGATATGCATGTTTGTTTTGTAAATTCACAAATTTTTCTATACATTTGTTGTTTATGTAGGTTCATGTATGAATTATATACTTCAATAAAATTTCATTAAAAAAATTAAAAGGATACACTTTAGGTGTAGTTTATTGCATGTGAATTATACCTTAATAAAGCTTTTAAAAAGTAACTCAAAATAAAGTTCTACTGCAGGTTTGGCAACCCTATATTGTCTCCACCATCTCTCTCTTCAAAATCTGGGAGGGAAAGACTTGTCTTGGTGGCAGCAAATATTGGGGAGCAACAAAGGCTGTTTCCAATTGAGTCAACAAGAATGTTGGCTGTGTGAGGTGCACAAGATACACAGGTCCAGAGGACCTGAAAATTTCTGAACACACTGATCCCACAGTCATAAGTCACTGGAACATTTGCAGAAGCAGTTTTAGAAGAAACACATTCCATTAGGTGTGCTGGAGTCTCCTCCCCAAACTATTAAGCCTGTGCTTCTGTAACGATTATGGCTCCCCTTGGTCCTTATAGTCTCACTAGTGCCTACTCAATTCTGTACAGGACCCAGGGAAGAAGGTCCCCTCAGCTACAGTGCTGGGCATTATGTGAAATCTCTGTGAACAAGGAAAAAAAACTCATGTTGTTTTCAGAAGTAATAGAGGTTATTAGAACTGCCCCTCTTCAGGCAGGCAAACAAAACAAAGCAAAGCAAAACAAAACAAAACAATGGCATCCAAAGCCACAAACTATAAACTCTAAGCCCTGAAATCTTTCATAGGATGAATTGAGAAGCAATGCATATTAAGCCAACACCAGAGAGCAAGCTATTTTTTACATCACATTATCATCTCTGATGCACAAATTTTGGGTCTCCGATGTTTATCCCTTCATGCTGGCAGAGCCCAGTTCTTTTCTCAAACCAACCCACACATGTAAAGGTGTGTTTAAACAATAAGGACAGCATTATTGCACAAAGCAGAACACTGTGCTGGGATCCTGGGTTGGTGACCAGAGGACAGAAAAATCCATCACTGGCATCATGTGAGACCAATAATATCCCTAAAAAAGGTTGACCATCCATGTAAGCCACTAGCATATCTCACTTAGGGACCATGCCCTAACTAGTTATAGAAGGGAATGAGAACCCCACAAGGCTCAGGTTACTCATGAGTTCCTCCAGCAAATCAGAGAACAAAGTCTGCTTCATTGAGCATGTTGCAATGGTGACAGACACTGTGAAGACCTAACCACTGCAGGAAGTAAAAAGACCTATGCCGCAGAACCTGACAAGCCATAAACCAGGAAAGGGTCATAAGCAGGCTAGAAAGTTTAATGCAACTCCATAAGCTTCCCCACACACCCAAAACTAGCGGGAATTTACTACTTTGGATGTTCAGATAGGTGAAATCAAATCAAGTAGAAGACTCTCAGAAGGGCTCTCTGTCTGTTTTCTTATACTGAACAAAGAAACAGCACATTCCCTGTGCACCTAAGGCCTATATCCAGTGTAAAGTCTCTGGTATAAAATGAGGCCAGAGTTTGGCTAAAGGAACGGCACATTCGCCACATTAATAAGGCCTTGTTCCAGTATGAACACACATTTATGAGGCTGTACTTCTGGCTAAAGGGTTTCCTACATTTGCCTCCATCATAAGGTCTTGCTCCAGGTGAACTCTCCGGTGTTTAATAAGGTCAAATTTGCGACTAAAGGATTTCCCACATACACTGCACTCATAAGGCCTTTCTCCAGTGTGAACTCTCCGGTGTTGAATGAGACCAGAGCTTTGGCTGAAGGATTTCCCACATTCATCACAGTTATAAGGCCTTTCTCCAGTGTGAACTCTCCGGTGCTGGATAAGGTTGGATTTGAGTCTAAAGGATTTGCCACATTCACTACATTCATAAGGTCTTTCTCCAGTGTGAATTATCCGGTGGTAAATGAGGCTAGAGTTTTGGCTAAAGGATTTCCCACAAACACCGCACTCATAAGGCCTTTCTCCAGTGTGAACTCTCTGGTGTTGAATAAGGACAGATCTTTCACTAAAGGATTTCCCACATTCACTGCACTCAAAAGGCCTTTCCCCAGTGTGGACTCTCTGGTGTTTAATGAGTCTGGAGATTTGGCTAAAGGTATTTCCACACTGACTACATACATAAGGCATTTCATTAGTGTGAAGCTTCCGGTGTTGGATGAGGCCAGAGCTTCGGCTGAAGGATTTTCCACATTCACCACACTCATAAGGTCTTTCTCCAGTATGAATTCTCTGGTGTTGAATGAGGTCAGATTTGCAGCTAAAAGATTTACCACATTCACTGCACTCATAAGGCCTTTCTCCTGTGTGAACTCTCCGGTGTTGAATGAGGCCAGAGCTTTGGCTGAAGGATTTTCCACATTCGGTACACTCATAAGGCCTTTCTCCAGTATGGACTCTCAGGTGTTGAATGAGGTTGGATTTGAGTCTAAAGGATTTCCCACATTCACGGCACTCATAAGGCCTTATTCCATTGTGAACTCTCCGGTGATGAATGAGACCAGAACTTTGGCTAAAGGATTTCCCACATTTGCCACACTTATAAGGCCTTTCTCCAGTATGAACTCTCTGATGTTGGATGAACATGGAGCTGTGGGTAAAGAATTTTCCACATTCATTGCATTCATAAAATCCTTCCCCATTGTGGACTTTCTGGTGCTGAATGAGATTAGACCTTCGTGTGCAGGCTTTTCCACATTTGCCGCACTCATAAGGCCTTTCTCCTGTGTGGAGTTTCTGGTGCTGAGCAAGTGAACCTTTATACCGGAAAGCTTTCCCACATTCACTGCATTCATAAAGCCCTCCTCTATTCAGGACTGTCTGGTTGTGAACAAGTATGTGTTTGTGGCTAAAATCTTTTTTGCAGTCTCCCCAGTCATAACTTTTTCCACTGTGACTAGCTGCACGACATTCACTGTATTCACTGATTGGCTTCTCCCCAGCGTGAGTGGCCTGTTGCTGGAGAAGACCCAACCTGACCAGGAAGTCCTTCCCAACTTCTCTACAGGTAAATGGCTTCCCTGACATATGGAATTTGCAGCTCTTCAAAAACAAGGCTCTACCCATGTCACTTTTGAAGAATTTCTCTGCAATATGCTGCTTCTGGTGGTGTTGAAGGTTAGCACTGAAGTAAAATCGTTTGCCACACGTCCCACACATGTACGGTTTTTGCCTGTGATGTTTTCCCTGGTGCTCAGCCAGGTGCAGAATGTCTTTCAAAAGGGAGCCACACATCTCAAAGGGGTGGGCCTTCTGTGGAGATGGAACAGACCTGGGAGTCTTGACCTGTGACACTCCTTCTATAGGAGTACTCTGTTCAGCAGATGCCTCTTCATCCCCTGCTCCATGCCAACAACCTGAAAGCAAAGAAGTGATGGTGAAGTACATGTTGACTTTTATTGGCAAATGAGGGTCTCACACATTAAGAAATAAGTCCAGGGCCGGCTCGATAGCCCAGTGGATAGGGCGCCGGCATACCACATGGGAGGCCCTGGGTTCGATTCCCGGGGACCTCTCCTAGCGGGCAGACCGCCTTGAGAATGGCAAGCCGCCATGGGCGGGCCGGAGCCGCCGTGGGCAGGGCAAGAAGCTGCCACGGACAGGGCAAGAGCTGCCACGGGCAGGGCAGGTCGCCC
>PVKH010021572.1:0-14298 GCA_004027955.1 Chaetophractus vellerosus | reverse complement strand
TGCTCTCAATCTGCTTCTCTCAGTCTGCTTTTCTACTTGAGACCACGCCCACCGAGGGGCAGGGCTCAACGTCTCACTGACCTGGCAGTTAACACCCTACTCACAACTCAATCATGCCCAGATGAACAGACCAGCTTACAAACATAATCTAATCTATATTTTTGGAATTCATAATTAAATCAAACTCAAACCATTACAGCATCCAAATAGGAAAAGAGGAAGTAAAACTCTCACTCTTTGCAGATGACATGATCCTGTACTTAGAAGATCCTGGAGCATCCACAACAAAGCTACTTGAGCTAATAAATGAGTTCAGCAAAGTGGCAGGATATAAGATCAACACACAAAAATCAGTAATGTTTTTGTACATTAGTACTGAACAATCTGAGGAGGAAATGAGGGGGAAAATTCCATTTTCAGTAGCAACAAAAAGACTGAAATTCCTAGAATTAATTTAACCAAAGAAGTACAGGACCTATATGCAGAAAACTACAAAACAATGAGAAAAGAAATTTTTAAAAACCTAAACAAATGGAAAGATGTTCTGTGTTCATGGATTGGAAGAATAAATATCATGAAGATATCAATCTTACCCAAAAGGATTTAGAGATTCAATGTAATACCAATTAATATCCCAACAGCTTAATTTACAGAATTAGAGAAGGCAATTACCAAATTCATTTGGAAGGGTAAGTGCACCTGGATAGCCAAAAGCATTCTAAAAATGAAGAGCAACATGGGAGGAATTTCACTGCCTGACCTTGAAACATATTACAAAGCTACAGTGGTCAAAACAGCATGGTAATGGCATAAAGACAGACACATCAATCAGTGGAATAGAAATGAGAACTGAGAAATAAACCCTCACCTATACAGTCAACTGGTTTTTTAAAAACCTACCAAGTCCATGTTAATGGTACAAAACAGTATCTTCAACAAATGGTGTTGGGAGAACTGGATATCTATAACCAAAAGAATGAATGAGGATTCCTATCTCACCCCCTACACAAGAATCAACAAAAAAAATGGATTTAAATATAAAAGCCAGAAACATAAAACTACTATACTAGAATAAAATGTAGGGAAACATCTTCAAGACCTTGTAGTAGGGGGTGGTTTCTTGGAACTTACACACAAAGCAGTACAACAAAAGAAAAAATAGATAAAAATGGGACCTCCTCAAAATAAACAACTTTGCACCACACAGGACTTTGTCAAAATGGTGAAAATGCAGTCAAGCCAATGAGAAAAAGGATTTGGAAATCACATATCTGATAAGGGTTTAATATCCAGGATATATAAAGTGATGTCACAGCTCAACAATAAAAAGACAAATGACCCAATTAAAAAATGGGCAAAAGACTTGAATAGACCAAAGAAGAAATATAAATGGCAAAACAATATATGAAAAAATGCTCAACATCATTAATGATTAGGAAAATGCATATCAAAACTACAGTGAGATATCATTTCACACCTATCAGAATAGCCACTATTAAAAAGACAGAACTACAATTATTGGAGAAGATGTGGAGAGAGAGGATTATTTATATTCACTGTTGGTGGGAATGCAGAATGATACAGCCCCTGTGGACGACTGTTTGGCAGTTCCTAAAGAAGATGAATGTAGACTTGTCACATGACCCTGCAATACCACTACTGGGTATATACCCAGAAGAATCGAGAGCAGTGACATGAACAGTGATCTGCACACCGATGTTCACAGCAACATTATTCATGATCTCCAAAAGTTGGAAACAACCCAGGTGTCCATCAACAGATGAATGGATAAACAAACTGTGGCCCATTCACACAAAGGAATATTATGGAGCTCTAAGAAGAAATGAAGTCGTAAAGCACATTACAACATGGATGAACCTGGAGGACATTATGTTGAGTGAAGCAAACCAGACTCAAAAGGACAAATACTGTATGACTGTATTACTACGAACCAAATATATTGTGTAACATATTGTTTGATTCAAAAAAAATATTTATATGTATCTAGTACATTTAATTGAGAAATGTATGTATTTATTCATCTGTGTTTACTTTTTAGTTTTTAATTGTATTTTCAATTATTAGATGTACAAAATAAAGTAAAAAAAGGCATGTGTATGTAAATTTCAATTTCAATTTAACAACATAAAATTATATTAAATGAAGAAAACACTGAAATTATGGAGATGATAAACAGAATGACTTGTACTTTATTAAAGTATACTGTTTTAATTAAGTAATATTTAAAATCTACAATAATGAAACACATTTCCAATATTAACTATATATGTATAGAAATCCTATAAACATCTACTTTTGAGAAAATATGGAAATCAGTATTACCTAAATGCTTGTCAAGATATGTATATTCTATCATTAGCTACCTTTGGTTATCCTTTGGAATTTTTTATGACTTACCAAATGTAATGGTTTGACAGTTTTATGTAATTATGAATTCCAAAAATATAAATTGAATCATGCTTGTAGACTGATCTCTTAATCTGGGTGTGATTGTGTTGTGATTGGGGTGGCGTTAACTGCCATGTCAGTGGGACATTGAGCCCCACCCCTCGGTGGGTGTGGTCTCAAGTATAAAAGGCTAGACAAAAGGCAGAAGATTTGAGAAGCAGATTTGAGAAGCAGTTCTGATGTTGAAGAGGAGCGCTCCAGGAGAAGACAAGTGAGCTGTTCGCCCGATAGTCTACAGCTGGCCTTGTGGAGAGAAGCAAAAGTGTAGAGAGCCTCATGGTCTACAGCTGAACTTGTGGAGGAAACAGAAGCTAAGCCCAGAGAGAAACACAGCCCCGGGAACAGAGGAACCCAGAAGCCTGAACCGTGGAGATGTTGGCAGCTGTCTTGCTCCAACATGTGGACTTTGGTGAGGGAAGAACTTTATGCTTTGTGGCCTGGTAACTGTAAGCTTCTACCCCAACTAAATACCCTTTATAAAGACTGACCAATTTTTGATATATTTCAAAAGGCACCCCTGTGGCTGACTAATACACCAAATTATCTCAGTTTAGGAACTCTATTTCTTAAATACATAAGCAATTTTACACTATGAAATAATAATAAAACCCACATGGAAGAGAGTCAATTTCTGGATTCTTGTTCTGGGTCTACTGCTTACTACCTGAGGGACACTGAGTATGCATACAATATTTTTTTCCTCATTAAAAGATGGAGACAAAATTGCCTACCTACCATGGTTATTCTGACACAAATTTGCTTTGAGAACTGTGTCAGTGCTTGCTAAATTTTAAGTGTGCAATGTTATTAACATTATTACCTTCTGGTAAATGCTGCCATATAGAGTCTGAGAAGTGGCAATCCAAGCTGAGGTTCAAGATTAGTAAAAATCTTCATTTAATATATGTATATACTACCACTATACTTTGTCCCATGTTACATAATATTGTAAAATATTTTTTTGTCAAGTATATTATTTGTTTAGTCTCAATTTAGGACCCCTACTCAGCTACAAAAGCATTGAAGGTAAAATTGTTCCTTTGACACTTCATATCCTCAGTAGTGCAATCCCTCCACTATCTCCTAAAAGTCTATTTAAATTTGAAAGTTGACTTCAATGCCAATAAGTACTGAGATCTGTATTGACTTATGTGTAGTCAATTATTCTAACAAGAGGTTATAAACTAGAACTTAACACTATAAAAGTTTAAAACTAGACACTAATTATAATTTATATATTTAAATTTAACACTGGAAGAGTGTAAATCTCTTAAGAGGAAAGAATATTCTAAGCAAGTGTGAAAAAGAGAAGAAAAGTTTATAGTGGAGAATGTATTCTTCGATGATGAGGGCTGTGGTAGATAGAATCCAAAGATGCTCCCCAATGATCCATGCCCTTGTACACTTCTGCATATGTTGGTGGGACCTGTGGATATGATGAGATTATTTATGAAACAAAATTTCTTATGAAAAATCCACTGTTACCATATCACTCATTTATAAACTATTTTTCTGACAAACACAGTTATGAAAACCTATAGTAAGTTTCTCAAAATGTCAAGTGAATGAAGGTAATACAGAGGAATTTGTAGCAATACTTTTGCTGGTAGTTAGACTTCAGACCATTTAGATTTAGAGACCATTTAGTACCCTTGGTTAATTGGCCAATGGCAGATTAATCCTTTGCTTTATTCTAGCAGCACTACTTTAACACCCATTATACTCTGTCAGTGTAGTATCTCAATGACAAAATAATATTCTGCATGAATAATAAGCAGAAAAGTTAAATTAAAATTTCATGTTTCACTTGCCATACTTATGTGTCTTTTTAAGTCTGTGACATTCAACTTTTTAAAACAATCTCATGTTAACATCTTATTGAGGTAACTCTACCTAATTATTGCTAACTGCCTTTCAAGAAAAAAAGCTCTTTTCATGAAGAGCAGTTTTCTGGTATAGATGAACCCAGCTCCAGTGTGCACACTAAATACAAAGCATGACACCTGAGGCACTAACTTTATTATTATTATTATTATTATTATTATTATTATTATTATTATTATTTTAGGTAGGCAAGTAATTTATTAAGGAAGGGAGGGAAGAGAAATGGGAGAAAGTAACCGATCATGGGTCCCAGGTAGAGAGGAAGGGGATGAAGAGTGATAAAGAGGGCTGATTTACAGACCACAATTCCCCATTTTGGATAACAAATGACCAGGTTTTACTTGCATTTTGTTCCAGGCAGGGGGGACGAAGGCAAGACCAGGAGGCAAAAAGCAAGAACGGGGGGTAGGAAGCAAGAACAGGGCACTACTTTATTATAAGGTCAATTTCTCTTATGAATAGTGATGGAAAGTCTTCAATGAAATACTTGCACATCGAATCCAACAGAACATTAAAAATTATACACCATCATCACGTGGGTTATATCTCAGGTATGCAAGAATGATTCAGTAAGAGAAAACCAATTAATGCAATACACTACATTTACAAAATGAAGGGCAAAACACATAATTTTCTCAATTGACACAGAAAAGACATTTGAAAAATTCCAACATACTTTCTTGATAAAAATACCTAGAATAAGAGGAATAGAAAGGAACTTCCTCAACATGGTAAAGGGCATACACGACACACGAAAAACCACAGCTAACATCATACTCGATGAAAGGCTGAAAGCTTCCCCTCTAAGATAGAGAACAAGACAAGGATGCCCACTCTTCATAACTGCCATTCAGCCTTGTACTAGGAGTTCTAAGCAGAGCAGTTGAGAAAGAAAAAAATAAATAAAATGCATCCACACAGGAAAGGAAGAAATAAAAATTTCACTAGTTGCAGATGACAAGGTCCTATATAGAGAAGGCCATGAAATACAACAAAGTTAACAGAACAATTAAATGATTTCAGCAAAGCAGTGTGATACAATACCAACATTCAGAATTCAGCAGTGTTTCTATTCACTAATAATGAGCAATCTGATGAGGAAAGCAAGAAAAAAATCCATTTTCAAGAGGAAGTAAAACAATCAAATATCTAAGAATATATTTAACCAAACATGCACAGTACTTCTACACAGAAAACTACAATACCTGGCAAAAAGAAATCAAAGCAAAACTAAATAAATAGAAGGACATTCCATGTTCATGAATTGGAGATCTAAATATTGTCAAGCTTTCAATTCCACTCAAAATTATTTGCACATACAATGCAAAACCAATCAAAATTTCAACAATCTATTTTGCAGAAATATAAAATACTAATTATCAAATTTATTTGTAAAGACAAGGGTCCCTAAATAGACAAAACTATCTTGAACAAGAGGAATTAAGTTGGATGACTCCACTATCCTGATTTATAGCTTATTACAAAGTCACAGTGGTCAAAACAGCATAAAACTCTCACAGCAATAGATATACTGAGGCATGGAATGGATAGAATGTTCAGCAAAAGACCCTAATATCTATGGACAATTGATTTTTTTTACAAGGTTGCCAAGTCCATTCAATTAAGAAAGAATAGTCTCTTCAAAATTGCTGCTAGGAGAACTGGCTATTCATAAGCAAAAGGATCAAAGATGACCACAATATCAAACCATATTATAAAATGAAGGAGGAATAGGCACTTAATTTGTATAGAATTTCCCTTTAGGCTGATTGTAAAGGTTTGGAAATGCATGGTGGTGAAGATAGTACCTTCTTTTGTGTATAATTAACAGCACTGAATTATATAGGTAAGTGTTGTTAAAAAGGGACACATCAGGTTATATATGCTACTAGAATAAAAATGAAACGATAAGACATAGGACACTATAACACAGTGAAATCTTATTGTAGATGATGGACTGTAGTCATTGGTACAAGTATAAGAATATTGAATAATTAATAGTACTATTGTTTTCTTCATTTTTTAAAGGAGCTTTAGATTACATAAATGTTACATCAAAAATGTGGGGGGAAATAAAAGAAAAAAAAAGAAAAAATATGGGGGATTCCCATATACTTCAACCCACCCCCCTGCCACACTTTTCCCAATTAACATCATTCATTATAGTGGTACATTTGTTAAAATTGATGAACACATATTGAAGCACTGCTACTAAGTATGGTCTATAGTTTACAGTATGTTTTATATTTTGTACCAATTTTATAGGTTTCCACAAATTACATTATGGCTTGTATATGTCATTGCAGTATCGTGCAGCACTATACCAACATCTCAAAAATATAGGGGCTGAAGTCCATGTCAATAAATGTATCTAAGTCTGGTTCATTGGGGGAGATGTACTATTTTAATAATGTTTCCTTAATTTTAATGAAGCTAGCAACTGTTTAAAAAGCAATACAATTACAAAAAAGTACTATCATCAATTGTAAAAAATATTCCACACCAATGCAAGGCGCTGGTGATGAGATGGTGTTTGGAAATCCTTCATTTTATGTATGATTGTTCTGTAAACACACAAATCTCTAATGAAAAGATTTTTTTTAAATCAGAAACTACAAAGTATTTCTATGAGAAATAAAAGAGTATCTAAATGAAAAAATATAAAGAGTACCTTGATGAATAGAGAAATATACCTTTTTCATAGGTCAGAAGTCTTGATTTTATGTCAGTTTACTCAGAATTAGTCTATGAATTTAACTGCTGCAATGAAAATTGCATGATTTTTGTAGAAATTGACAAGTTTATTTTTTTTTCTTTTATTCTAAATCGTTTTTTAAAATTTAAATTATGTATTTATTTTTTATATATCTATATATATTTTTAGGATACATTGATTACATAAATGTTACACAGAGATTCCAGGAGTACCCATATGCCACCCCCCCACCCCTCCCACAACCCCCCACATGCACATCCCTCAGTGTGGCATAATGCCTCTGATAGATATACACATTTTGGGGCTTTGCAATCAGGCATAGATCACAGTTCAGGTCGTAGACGACCCTCTCTCCCATACAGTTCCAAATGATACATGATCATACAAACTGGCCTACATCCTCCATTGCAGCATGAGGAAAGACAAGAGATCTTGAAGATTGTGGCAAGAATTAAATGAGAAAGTACATATGAAGCACTGGGCAAAGAGCTGGGCACTTGTATTAAGATAAGATGTTAAATAAATATAATTAAAATTTTGCATCTTAAAATCCTTACAATGTTTGTAGGTCAGCACTTCTCAAACTTGAATGAGGATAACACCCAGGGATCTTTTTTAAATGTTGATTCTGAATCACTATGTCTGGGGTGTGGCCTGAGACTGTACATTTTTTTTAACAACTGAGAATCGAAAGTATATTTTTAAAATTTAGAAATAAATTCAGTTTTTCTATTTTTTAATTTTCTACTTTCCAAATTGTACATAATTATTTATTTTTAGAATCAAAAAAAATTAAATATTGCTTTAAGAGAAATGAGTACTAAGCATATCCATTGTCACAGGTAGATTAAAATGTAGAAATAACAACCTAAATATAAACTGTCATAAAATTAGACTACAATAATCCACTGCCACTTTTAGAGAAGGTTTCCCTGCACCAGTGTTGAGTTGGCAAGAGTTGTCCATGGAACTGGGGAAAATCATTAAAGCAGAGGAAGAAGCAACACATTTGGATGGTGGGGAGTCAGGAATGAGCAGAGGTTTCTTGGGGCTGACTCTGTCACTGGTGGAGGCCTGTGGTCAAGTCCCAGGCCAGACCTTTGTGTTTCTGGGGAGAGTGGGACAGTTGGTGGGTGCCCCTCAAGCTGGTGTTGCCTAGCAACCCCTCACTGTGTTATGGAATCCTGAGTTTTTAGATTCAGACTAGTTCAGTCGAGGCAGCAGTTCAGGACACTTGGTGGGATCTTCTGAGCACAATGGACACTTTTCTCAGAGTGGACCATGTAGTTCTTTGAGCCACAGCGATGTCCTGGCTTGGTGGCCTCAGCTCCAGCTTGGGCCAATCTCTGGGTCGAGTGAGGGGCAGCCTGGCTTCCCTCACTGAACAGATGTCACACTTTCCAAAGGGTAAGCTGATGGAAGACATGGAGGATGTGGAGGCAGTGTTACATAATACTAGGAGAGAGGAAATTGAAGCCATTCATTCAAGCTTAAGATCAGAGAATGAGAGACATAAATATTGTACGGACCTAGAAGAGAAGCTTGCAGCATCAGAGCTTCAAGTAAAGCAGCAATATACAAATTACCATGTTAAAACAGCACAGATTGCACTACAGGCTCAGTTGCAGAAGCTGCAGTCAGCCGCTCAGCCAGTACCTTCAGAAGCAATCACTGCATCACCTTCATTTTGTTATGGTATGAGTTATGCTTCAGCTTTCCACAGTGATGACATGGACTTTGGTGACATTTGGTCATGACAAGAAATAAACAGACTGTCAAATGAAGTTTCAAGACTTGAGTATGAAGTTGGCCATTGGAGGCATATTGCTCAGACACAAGGAACAAATAGTTCTGATCAAAGTGAAATCTGCAAACTGCAAAATACTATCAAGGAGCTTAAATAGAACCTAAGTCTGGAAACTGATGACCATCAATGTGAAATCTCAGTATTGCAGAACACAAATCAACAGAAATTGGCAGAAATAAGTCATCAGCAACGACAGGAATTAAGCAACTATGCAGAGTGAATTGAAGAACTTGAAATTCTGTTACAACAAGGTGATGCAGGAATTGGAGTAACAAAGCACTCTAAAATCCATGAGATACATAAATCTATTCAAATTCTACAAACTGAAGAATTACAGCGTACAAAAAAATTTGAAGAACTGGAGGATAGTCAATGACAGAAATGAAAAATTACTTTCTGCAGAAAATGAAAGAGATTTTTAGGAGGGAACAAGAATTGTTAAATTTGGGAAAGAGAGAGCTAATTGAAGAATGTGAGAGATTCAAACTGGAATGTAGTATATTACAACCTTATGTCATGAAGCAAAGTGACACTGTAACAGAAAAGGAAAGAATTCTTCTGTACTCATCAATGGAAGAAGTGTTCAGACTACAACAAGCACTGACTGATGCTGAAAATGAAATAATGAGACTGAGAAGTTTAAACCAGGATAACAGCCTCCCTGAAGAAAATTTGAAACTTAAAAAGTATATCCAAGCTTTAGAAAAAAAGAAATCATTACTGGGTCAAGAAAAGGAAGAACTTCAAATATCACTTTTAAAATTGAACAAGGAATTTGAAATTGTTAAAAGTACATCTACAAGAGGTAAGAATTTGGATTCAGAATTAAATGATTTGAGAGTTACTTTGGAAGCAAAGGAACAGGAATTCAATCACAGCATTGCTGAAAAGGAAATACTTAGAAGAATTGGAAAAACAAACAAGAAGCTACAAAGCACATGATTTTTATTGAAAGAGCAACTATCAGAAAAACAAACTGAAGGAGAGAGAATCATCAGTAAGTTAAAAGAAGATTTGGATAATGGGAAAATGAGAGTTTCTCAACTTGAAGGTGATAAAATGAACATTATTAAAGAATTAGATATACAGAATGAAAAGTTAATTCAAAATGAACTGGTCCATCATAATATGTGTTTAACCCAGCAGAAGCTTGAGGATAAATTAGAAGATTTAGTAAATCAGCTAAACAAATTACAAAACAATAATTTAAATATTCAGAAGGAGAATGATCAACTTAAGGAACTTATTACACAAAAGGAGGGGGGAGTTTTCAAGAGTCAAGAATGAGTTAACTCAGTCTCTTAAGCAAAACTGCAACAGTAATTTTAAGAATGATTTACTTAAAGAAAGGGAAGCTGAAGTTAGACGCTTAAAGCAACATCTTTCAGAAATGGAACCGCTCAATGAAAACTTTAAGAAACTTGCTTTTGATGTTAAAATGGAAAATGAAAAGTTGGTTTTAGCATGTAAAGATGTAAGACATCAGCTGGAAGACTCTATTGGTGATAATAATCAGATTTCTCAAGTGAAAAATGCCATTGGGCAGGCTTTAAGAATGGAAAAAGTAGTTAGAAGCAGAATTGTGTCAGGCTGAAAAAAGGCTGTTGGAAGAAACAAACAAGTATGAGCAAACCATTGGAGAAATGTCTAATGCATGTACCCTGATTAGCTTGGCCTTACAGTTGGAACATAAGCATTTAGTTAAACTCAGTCAAGAGAAGGACTCTGAAATATCTAAACTAAAAAGGAATATTGAGCAGATGGATTCAGATCATCAAGTAACTAAAGAAAGTTTATCATCTAGTTTAGAAAAGCAGAAGCAATTGGCCCAACTTATAAAAGAGAAAGAAATTTCTATTGAAAAACATAAAGCAAGAAGTTCAGAGCTCCAGGAGGAATTAGAGAAATGTATTCAGGACTTAAGGAAAAATGAAATTTTGTAACAAACCATAGAGGAAAAAAACAGAAGTCTTGCATCCATGAAAGAAGAAAACAATCATCTGAAAGAAAAACTAGAAAGACTCAGGGAACAGCAGAATCAAGCTACACCTGTGGCTGTGGCTGCTGCCAAAACTCTAGATATTATGGAATTGGAATCTGAGGTATCACAACCGAATATAATAAAGGTTGATCTTGAAGAGGAAAGAAAACATCATCAAAAGACAATTGAAGATCAAAGCCAGAGTAAGATGCAACTACTTCAGTCTTTACAGAAGCAGAAAAAGGAAATGGATGAGTTTAAATATCGGCATGAGCAAATGAATACCATGCCTACCCAGCTCTTTTTAGAGAAAGATGAGGACAACAGGAATTTGCAAAAAACAAATGAGTCAGAACTCATGCATGAAGGAAGACAGGGCATTCAAGCTGAGAATTCTGATATTTTCCTAGAAACAAAAATTCAGAGCCTTCATATAAAAAATGGAAGTGAACAGGATGATTTAGCTAAAGCTGAAACTGAAAGATTAGTAAAAGTGATACAAGAATGAGAATTGGAGATTAAACTTCTAAATGAAAATAATTTAGCTTTAACAAAACAGATTGAAAAGATGTCCAAAGATAAGGTTATTAAATTAACTCAGATAATCCAGCAGAAAGAGTTGGAAATACAAGCTCTTCATGCAAGAATCTCTTCAGCTCCCTACACCCAGCAATTGCAGGCCTATTTCCTGGAAAGAGAACAAGTATTAGCTGTTTTGAGTGAGAAGGTGAGAGAAAATAGCCACCTAAAAAGAGAATATCACAAAATGAGGGACATAGTTGCTGCCAAAGAAGCAGCCCTTATTAAGCTGCAAGATGAAAATAAAACATTGTCCACTAGACTTGAAAGTAGTGGCCAGGATAGGTTTAGACAAACTGTGCAAAATTTAACATATACTATTCAGGAAAAAGATATTGAAATAGATGGATTAACTCAGAAATGTCAGACTTTATTGACTGTTTTACAGACATACAACACAGGTGGCAAGGATGGAGGTGTTACTAGCAATCAGTTTGAGGAGCTACTAAAGGAATGTGATATATTAAAACCACAAGTGAAGAAAATTGAAGAGTGGAAACAAGTGATGACCACAGTACAAAATATGCAGCATGAGTCTTCCCAAGTACAGGAAGAACTTCATCAACTTCAGGTCCATGTTTTGGCTGACAGTGATAACAATTCTATTTTACAGGTAGATTTTACTGGCATAATCCAAAGTTATGAGCAGATAGAAACCAAATTCAAAAAATTTGGCCAGGACCTAAAACAAGTTCAGTACAGCCTAGGGCAGCTTTGCAACACCAAGGATCTTCTTTTAGGAAAACCTGATATTATTTTACCACAGCTCTCCTCTGGACCATCACTTTTTTCACAGTTAGTAGAGTCTCCTGGTGGAGGATCAAAAAGTGTTCCCACCATACCTCTGAGACCAAATCAACAGTCTGTGCTTAATAGTTCTTTTTCAGAACTTTTTGTTAAATTTCTAGAAACCAAATCTCATCCATCTATTCCAACACCAAAGCTTTCTGCTCATGACATGAAACCTCTAGATGCACCAGGAAGGACAAAACTAGCCACAAATGTACCAAAAACTTTTAAACATACAGCAGGGTCCAGAACCAGTAGAAGAGCAGATGGGAATCCATTCTTAGCTCTGTGCTCTGCAGCTGTGCCTCTTATCAACCTTGCTGGACTTGGAACTGGTGGGCCTGGGAACCTTCTTTTTAAACCCATTTCAGATGTGTTACCCACATCTTTGCCATGTTACCTGACAACAGCACTGGAGTTGTATTGAAAAACTTTTAAAGCAATAAGTGATTCACAAGCCAGAAAAAATATAGCATTTTAAAACAGGCAAACCAACCTTAAACATTATCTGTATATATTTCATCACAAAGTGGCCTTTTGGAAGAAGTTGTGTATTTGTTTGTATTTGTACTTTCTCCAAATTTAATAAAAATGTCCTTAACACTTCTAGAAACTGCAAACATCATAGGAAAAGTACTTTCTGTATAATATGCTTTTTTTCTTCTCTGATTTGGCACCATTTAAACTAAAAAGATTTATCTTTTATCTTAATTTACAAGAAGAAAAAGAAATAAATGCAAATAGCAATATCAGGTCTTTATTTCCTTCTCTCATTTTATAAGACACTAGCCCTATGCCTAGTTGCCCACAGCTGAGCTCCAGGAGACAGTCGATTCTGAAGGGGAAGGCAGGAATCTCAGCAGAGATAGGCAGTCATGTTCACCATGTGGCAGGACCTGAGGATAACCAGTAGCTGACATTGGTGAGAAAGCATCTCTGCTGGGGCACTGATTTGGACATTTCACAGCCTCAGAACTGTAAACTGTTATGCCAAGTAAATCTCTATTATGAAATTTACTCAGTTTAACTAAATGTGTCAGGAAGAATTCCTGAGTATTCTATGCACTGGACCTGGCACCCACTGCAAGACAAAGGTGATGACATCCAAGCTACAGGTCAGGGAGGATAGATGGAGAGAGTGTAATGGTAAAAAGGGGTCAAATGTTTCCTCTCCTAGGAACACTCCATATCAACTCTTTCACTCTGATTGACATATAATCAGTAACTTGATAAAAGCCCATGCAAGAGGCTGTAAGAATCTACATCTGAAACTGCTCCTTCCAAATTAGGATGGGGATCCCCAAACCCATGGTCTTTCCTCTCCTTCCTGACTCTGCACTCCTGTCCTTCCCTTCCACTGGGCCCCATCCAAGTGACTCCATGGCCACTGCCACCACCTTCTCCATCAAGACACCTTCTGCTTTGGCTCCAGGAAGATATGACTGTCTTGTTGACATCAGTGCCACCATAGACTCTTGATCCCCTTCTCCCATTCCATGTCCCACCCCCTTGAAGTCCATTCATGGTCATCTCACCATTTCCCCATATCCAGAAAATCTATTCCCAGAGCCCATAGTTAACACACTAGAACCTGGTTTATAAATTGGCTTTATGGCTCAAACTGTTCCTCTGCCTCCTCCCATCTACTTGTGGGAAACCTATGCCTGACTCAGGAGGTTCACCCCAGCTAGCTTTATAGCCTCTAAGAACTTCCTATCTTATACAGTGACATTCACATGAAAATGACAGGATTGACATATTTAAACTATGCTGTTCCTTCTCTTCACTACAACAAATGGGCTTCTCTCATTTAATATTAATATTTTAATGTTTGTGTAAATAGTAATACTAAGTGATGACAACATTAAAATAAATTCTATTTTATCATGGAGTAATATCACTGATCTACAATGACCAATTAATCTGAATGTTCTGGGATTTCTGGTTGGTATTGATCTCTAGCCCTTCTGACCACATTTTATATGTATACACAGGGAGATACAGAGGTAGAGAATGAGTTCCAGGGTCCAGTGTCTGTATGTGCAGGTATGCAGACCAAGTAAGTGAGTTCAT
>PVKH010021571.1:0-14300 GCA_004027955.1 Chaetophractus vellerosus | reverse complement strand
AAAAAAAAAAAAGATCAGTACATCAGTGTTTCTTACTTAACGTGCCTCATTAAATTGATTTTTTACTTGTGTTATGGATTATGTCTCTGCAACATTTCCCCCCCTTTTTACCATAACCTCTACAAGGTTCCGTGCCAGACAAAACAGAACTGGATCTTTATTTTCTCATCACATCCTCTCTCGAAGAGATAATGCTTTCATTGCTGTCTTTCCAACTTGGCTTTGAGTCACTGCTGTGATTCTAGCTGTTGAACAGTCTTTCAAGTTGAGCAATTAGTATTCTGGTCAAATAAAAAATGTTATGAGGTTGCCATTCTTAGCCAGTGTAGCAAAGGTAGTCTTACTAAATCCATTATTAGGATCATGTTGTCAGAGGCATATGACAATTGCATTTCACAAAACTTCCTTAAATACTGATACTTGAGATTCACAGAAAATTAAATCTAAAACCTTATAGCTCTGAGGTTGGAGGAACCAATAAGCTGTCAAATGCAATCAAGCCTCATTTATGCTGCTTGATATTTTAAAAGAAAAATTAAACTACCTTAGTCTTCCTTTTTGCATTACATGATTAAATTTTTTCTGTTGTATTAATAAATTCAAAAGAAATGTTCTAATTAGTTTCTGTTGTAACTAGGATCTATAGAAAGCTAGATGTTGGAAAGCATGGTATTCTATTGGGTAGCACCTGCTCACTAGTAGAAATCAATTCTTTGCCTGTGTTTAATGCAGTGTCACTGTGTCTGAGAACCTCTTTACCACCTAGGTACTTCAGTTTCCCTCTAAATAAAAATAAACCACCAACCAACCAAATAAATAAATAAAAGGTCTTACCTGAGTTCTACTTAATGCAAAGATTTTTGAAAAATAATAGGTCATTAAAAGTGCTTTTCACCAATATATGCTATTTACTAGTTAAAATGTGTAAGTATTTAAGAATCATTGGCTTTAAAAATAGTAATTTACTATTTAAAGGCCTTTGACTCTGGTGATATCCTTCATTGCTTAGTCTTAGAATTTTTATTTTTAGAATTGAGTATATTTAAAGACAAGTTATGCTGTTGAATTTGACAGACATGGCAAGAGGCCAATCTAACGAGCCCAAAGGGAGAATTTGCAGAGTATGAAAGTTAAAGGAGCCCTAAGACTGATTTTCCATAAGTCCAGACTATCCGTGTTCATTCCTGTTGAGTGGAGATTTGCTTCAGGTTGACTGTTTTTCTCCTTCTGTTCCATCTGATTTCAATCTGTACTTGTCTTTTATAGCTAGAGACAGTTGGATGGCAGCTTAACCTTCAAATGGCTCACTCTGCTCAAGCAAATCTAAAATCTCCTCAAGCTGTGTTACAACTAGGAGTGAGCAATGAAGATTCAAAGGTAAGAAATGTTATTCCATTAAAATGATGTGTTTTGTGGGTCTTGCAGAATCTTTGCTCTCTAGATTAAAAATTTAAACCCTAATTCAATTAAAGTTAAGAAACAAGGATTAACAAATTGAAAAATCTTTATTTGTGACAGGTTTTGATGTCAGGTTTAAATATCAGCTATTTATCTGTTGAATTAGCTTGTTTTGCAAAGTGCCTTTCTTGAAAGGAATTTATTGTCTTCTTTTACATTCAACAATGGAAAAAATTGGTGGAGGCCATATAAAATTGCAATTTTAATGCTTTAGATATCTGTGGATATTCTTGTATGTTTTGTGTTTTAAGTTGCATAAAATGTTAGAGGAAATATTGTTTGTTGTCCAGCCTGGAATATAATGGTGACAACTGTATTTATATGTAGTGTGTGAGCATGTCTTTAAATTCCTGCTCTTGCAAAGTAGAATTTTGTATTAGCTTTATACCATATGGTGATTTTTTTCCTTTAGTATTAATTTCAGAACAACTTGAACATGATCAAAGAGTTGCTGTAGAAATAGCAAACCAAATAGATGAGACTTTATCTCATTTTAAAACAACTAAAATAGAGTTGTAAATGAGGTACAGTGGAAGATCTGAGGAAGGTAGTATTATTAGGCTGAATGTAATCAGAGAATGACAGCTGAAATATTATTTATACTGGGCATTGAAGGATGGCAATATTTTTGCTCCTTTGTTCTTTTACTGTTATTTGTTATATCATGCACATTTTTTCTTGTTTGAGGACCAGGATCAGCGCCTAGCCCAGATTATACCTCTACAAAATTTTGTAATTGACTTAGATTTTATTGTATATAAGTCAGCAGTTTGTTACTAATAAATTAAAAATATCATTTAATTTAATTTTCACTGGAAAATATTATTAACTTAGTGATTGAGTTAAACTGGTATATTATCTATGCTCTGAATTTAGTAGCTATGTAATCTTGGGTAAATTACTTAAAATTTATCAGTCTCAATTTCTTCATCTGTAAAATGGCAATAATAGCACTATCTCACAAGGTTTTAATGAAGTTTAAATATAAAGTGCTTAGTTCAATACCTATTATTATGGTAAAATAAATACTCAGATATTAGCTGCTACCATCATCATTATTATCAACAAAACTCTTTTAGTCTAATGCATAAATAAATCCCTTTGTTTTAAACCAAAATGTCACGAAGTTTATTTTCTGTTGAAATTGGCTTTTTCTTTTCCCTTTCCTTGCATTCTCCCTTCATTTCACTTTTTGGCCATATTTTCTATATATTGCTTACTGAGTATTAGGGAGGGAAAGGACAGCCTTATTCATCCCAGGAACTAAGGAAAACATCCTTAAGATTAGCATAATACTCTGGAACTCCCTGGTTTTAACTGGGACTAGTCCATGAGTGTGAACACATACATAACATATATACCTGCCTACTTACCTACCTACTACCTATGTATTCCTGTTGTATTTCTCATGATACCATATGTTAAGTTTGAGTAGCTAAAAGCAGTTCTAGGTCTTAAGTTTACTATTTTGACCATATATCAGATATGCTTTGAACGTTTTGACTTTGGCATTGCTTGACTTTGGGATGCTTAAGTCCTTCCAGCTCCTTTATTATGTCTTTGAAATATACTTGTTTATGTATTTTTAGGCAATAGGAATGAGTAATGCCTCTAGTAAAATAGCCATATTTTAAATTCCTGTTTTAATTTAGGAAGTCAATACAGATATAAAATCCAACCCATTTGAGGCATGGGCCTTAGTACCTTTGTGTTTTTTGTGTTTGTGTTGCTTTTTGACATTTTGACATGGTGTGTGTGTGTGTGTAGACACACACAAAAGACACACACATAAGCACATTTGTTAGGCTTGTAACTTGGGAGAGCTAGAGCAACATTTTCATTAAACAGGCACTCAAGTAAAAAAGAAGCAGCACACAAATGTAAAGTATATATTTTTTATCTTGTAGGCAAACTTATGGGAACTTCTCTCTGTATTGCCTTCTATATAGCATTGTGTGGATTCAGTCTCTATTTCTTTTTTCTCCTAAACAATAGGCATTTAATAGCCTATACAACCACAGAAACATGCCATCTCCAAGTGATGGGGTACCAGTTGTAAAGAGATAATTTACTCCATCCCTGTTCCCTTGAGTGAACCTGGAATTACTGCTTTTTCTTTTGTTTACTTTCTCCCTGTTTTTATGATCTGGCATTCTATTCTTTGTATTCTTACTTCATCTAGTTTCTTGATTTTAACTTTTATATTATTAAAAACACAAAACAAAAAAACTACAAACTGCTCCCAGCTCCAATATTTCCTCTATTCAGAAATGAGAACCAAATTCTGTATTAGTCAGCCAAAGAGGTGCCTTTGCAAAATATACCAATAATTGGTTGGTCTTTATAAAGGGTATTTATTTGGGGTAGACGCTTACAGTTACCAGGCCACAAAGCATGCATTTCTTCTCTCACCAAAGTCCACGTGTTGGAGCAAGACAGCTGCCGACGTCTGCTAGTGCTCAGGCCTTTGGGTTCCTCTCCTGCCGGGGCTGCGTTTCTCTCCCGGCTTAGTGCTTCTTCCACGAGGTCAGCTGTAGACTGTCAGTCGAATGGCCCTCTCCCACATCAGGAATTCTTAACAGATTGGAATATTAGATAAAAGAAGGTATGATACAGTTGTTATACTTATGGAATTGGTGTTAGTATAAAACAGGAAGCATTAGATAAAATTCTTTTAAATGTATATTTTATAGGGTAGTTATCCTGAAAATGTACATATATTATAATGCTGAGAGGATTAGAGTCAATGTAAACTGAGAGAGAAAATTTTGATGGTATTTACTTTTGAACTGCTGAGCTGAAAACTAATTCACTGAAAAGTGTGATTTGTAAGAAGCTCTCTTTCTTCTCTTTCATTTCCAACATACACATGAAAAGTGTAGCCTGCAGTGAAGTTTTAATTGCTATCGCTTTAGATAACATTGTTTGACTTTGGTCTCCTTTCCCTTAGAACATTTCTGTCTCAAGGCTTTCCTGTTTTTGCTACTAATTTTATCATGAAAACTGGGTGATTGTAGCTTTTCCTACCGTATTTTGATATGTATCCTAGTTGTTTCCAGTTAATTGTCTTAGTGTTTGTCTACTGCATTTAGCAAAGCAAGACTATTTTCCTGCTTCACAGATAATTTAAAATGAGCTTTTTTCTTCTTTTTCTTGGCTTATTTCATTAGGGGGCAGTAGAACTCTTTGCTTACCTAACCTTCTCTGTTATTCATTGTTATTTGAAATAACATTCAAAATAGTTTGTGAAGTCAGTAGTTGTGGGAAATACTAAGTGTTTACATTTCTAATCTGTATATAACAATAGAGCTCTCTTGTTTACATCAACAGAATTAATGCCTATTAATCAGATATGTGCAGAACAAATAAATGAAGTCATCATTTCAGCTTTTGTTACTTTGTATATGATCATTTGCCAAAATGAAATTTATTAAAAAGTCTCCTATACTCTTGAATTTTTCATTATATTCTGTCACTTGTATTAATTTCCTTATGAGAAAAAAATCATCCCCAAGATAATTGAATGGGTCTATTAAGTTATAGTGTAACTAGTTCCAGATTAAATGAGAATCAGTTGATGTTCCTTTATTTATAAAGAAGAGCCATGTCATATGTAACAAATCTGGGTAATTTTAGAATGACATCAATGCCTTAATTTTGAATAGCCCAAGAAACTTAAATATTTAAATTTTGCTTTAATCTTGCATTATTGCATTTTCCCCAGTAAATTTGCTGTTCAAAACAGATAATTATGTTTTGTGAATACAGGGATTCTCAGTTTTTTGTACATCTTTTAGGAAAGAATCCTGGTGTTTCTTTTATTATTATTTTTAAGTAACAGGGATAAAAGTCACCCTGAGAACTTTTCATTTATCTCATTGTTAAGTTGGATAATATTCAGGTTGTAGAAGTTATTTTATGAGCAGGTAAATTATAAGTTTGAGTGAATTAGGAATTTTTAATATCAATTTCCTGAGTTAGAGATCTTCATTCTTATTTCAAATTTTATGAAAAATTCTATTTAGAATGAGAAAAAGGAAAACAAAGCCCTGGTATTTGGTATTATCTTCTGGACATGGTATTACCTTCTTTAATCTTTAAAACATCTCTTCCAGGTAGGAGGTATTGTGATCCTTATTTTATAGATAGATGGAGAAATGGTAACATAGAGAGGTTAAATAATTTTCTGAGGTTATACAACTAATAAGCAGCAGAGTTAGGATTTGAGACCAGACTATTTTATTTCAGAGATGTTCACTGTATTCATAGGTAGGATACTGTATCATTTTGTCTATTTAATAATTTATCTTTAGGCATGTTGACTAGGAGTTACCTGAGATATCCAGGTGGTGATTGATTGGCACTCTGGGGCTTGGGAGGAAATTATAGAGTAAAAATTGAGATCTGGAAATCAGTGAGGCTTAGGTTATAATTTCAGTTAGGAGAGAAGAGATCACTTAGGGACAGAATGTAGAACCCTGTGAACTCCTACTATACATTTGGGAAGGAACAGCCAGGGACCAAGGGAGACAAGAGTTTCTTGGAAGTGAATCATATCAAATGCTGCTAACAGGAGTAAAGAAAAAAACAGAGAAAATACTAATTTACAGCTGTGAGGACAGCTGTAAATTAGTAATTAGTATTTTTCCTATTTTGTAGATCAAGAAACTGAGGCTCAGTGATTAAGTATTTGGCCCTAAATTGGTACTATAAAGAGATGGTGCCAAGATTTGAATCCAGGTCTGTCTGACTCCAAACCTGAGTTTATAATCACTATACAGCGGTAACAAATTAATTTGATAACATAGAGGTCATTAGTGATTACTGTGTGGGGCAGGAGAAGGAAATGTTTCAAGATGGAGGGCAATATTGAATGCTATTGAGAGGTCAGGAAAAAGAAAGACATGAGACTTTTGTATTTGGTAAAATGGGGTTTCTCTGATGACCTTGACAATTGTAATCTCAATAGAGATAAAGAAGCCTGATCGGAGTACATTGAGGAAAGAATCTGAGGAGAGAAATTGGAAACAACCGCACAGACAACTCTTTCAAGAAGGAAGGAAAGAGGATGGTAGGCATAGGGGAATGTGGTTTAAGTGACTGGAGATATTAGAAGAAGTTTGTATGCTGATGCCACTGAGCCAGTAGGAGAGATGATGCAGGAAGGAGAGGGATATAAGTTACTTGAAAAAGTGCAAAGACAAGAGATCCAGAGTACATCTGTTGTCATAGTCGAGAGAATGAAGAGTGTGGGTTAGGTAGGTAGTTTTGTTAGTAGGAAGAGAAAGTTGTGTCTGATTACTTCTATTTTCTCAATATAGTCATTAGCTTGGTGCAGTGGAGAGGTCCAGGAAGTCTGAGGAGAGAGGAGAAAGTGTGAAATAGTCATTTTGGAGATTGGAATAATGAAAAAACCAGGTATTTAAAGGTATTAACCCTGTTACTGAACAGTGCTAATTGCTTGTTTGAGATTTGTGACCATGGATTTGAAATGAGATCAGAAGGTTGTGCATTTTTCTTCATTTTTAGTTGCTTTGGTGAAGATGTGGAATAGATGGACAATTGGGTTTAATCTGGATTTCATGTTTGCCAGGTAGTCAGATGAAGAGATCAAGGGTCAAGGGGATTGGCTAGATACGCAAGGGAGCAATTTTAGTGATTGAGCATGGAATCTAAATTGGGTCATGTGGAAAGTGAGGGTATGGTGGATGGCAGTGGTGATGGAGAGTGAGAAACTAACTGGAGATAGAACTGGAACCCTAGCCATAGCTTCCCTAGAGTAGTTTGTGGTACAGAGGAGCTTCAGGTGGGCACATTACTTCCAGGATCATTCTGTGAATTTTGTTTTGTTTTAATCTTCAGACTTCTTTGGCTTGGTCAGGTGTACAGTATATCCTTTAAAATAGGGAAATAGATCCATGTAAAACCTGGTGTCTGCTGGTCTGAACTTTAACCCTTGTATCACCATGGAAATTGAAGGGGTCTAAGTATGAAGATTTATTTCATATGCTAGGAGTTCTCAATATGTAGTCAATCACTACTGCTTTATCTCTTGCTTCCTTGGTTGATAATATACTTAGCATCTGCTGGAAAATAGAAAATAGTGGAGTATTTCATAATGAGCCCACTATATCAAAGATACTAAATCCAGAAGCCAGTTAAAATGTGAGAATTTTATATCTCAATTGACTCCCATTAGCCTTTGGACATCATTGGTGATTCTCTGAATTACTTTCCTAAATTTAGTATTCTGATTTTGGTGCAGTATTATACATTTTACATTCAAGACAAAGTAAAGATAGCTAGATTAAGTTTTCTTGTAAGTTTCATTGTTGAATTTTGAATCCGGTCCTTTGGCAAAACAAGAGTTGACATGCTTTTTTTTCCTGTCATAGTTTAAATGATATTTTAAGCATGTTTATACAGTATTAAGTACTGTATGATGCAGACTGTGAAATGCCTTTTACAAAGACTCTTACATAGTACGTTAATTGAATTTGAATTTGCAATGTGATAGCTTAACATATGTAACACAAATTACTCTGGAAAATATCATTTTAGAATATATTCTCTTGGAGGATAGTTGAGCACTGACTTGGTGGCTCTTAACAATAGTTTGCTCTTTAGAAAAAAATTATTCAGTGGTACAATAGCCTTGTAACAAGGCTATTAGAATTGAGGCAGAGTAGTCTAGCCATCACTTTTAACAAATCACTGCTCCTTTTCTCCTAATTAGTAGAAATGATTCCCAAATGAATATAGAAGAATTCTACTTCCTTAATTATTAATATTGTATTGTAGGCTACTTAAACTCCCTATGGGATTTATTTTTTCTCCTCACAGTGACCTTGCATAGAGTATGTGATCTGAAAGAAGAAATCCACAGTAGTATGGCAGTATGCCAATTATAAATGTAGTTTTCTATTATATTAAAACATCTTTGCTTTCATATCACCATCCTCAATTTTAATAACTGTATTTACTTAATGGCTTTCTGCTACAGGGCTCAAAATTCCACAAATCTTGAGCCTCAAAGCACCCCTTTGAGGCAGGGATACTGTAATCATACCTTTTGTTAAGAGAAGAGGAGGAGGATGGTATTTCATTGTTAATACCATTACAGGAGAAAAAATTGTCTAATAAAAATATGCTGCTAGTTTTAACATGGTTTTATTTTAAAATGAGAAAACAAAAGTTCTTCTATTTCACGTGAAGGATAAGTTGGTAAAAATTTCACCCCTATGTACTTTGGATGTTTCTTTTTACTTTTTGACCGACTAGAATATGTATTGACCTGTTTTGATTCTGTTGCCTGAGAGAATATGAAAATTGTGTGTACCTAAAGTAGTTTGATTGAACTCTTTAAATTTGTCAAGACTTTTTGTTGTAGACAGATGAGTAATTTATAAATTTCTTAGCTTTGAGAGTAGGTATAATATATCCAAAAGATTACATTAGAGTTACCTACTCAGATATTTTAGGTTGGCATGATAATGACTGTTTAATAATAAGACTGCTGCCACATAATAGTTTATTTATGCTACTCTTTGATGGCACATATATCTTTTATTAATAAAGTACTACCTAATTCTATATATTGTGGTTATATGTTTTTAAGAGAGGTAATATTTGGAGATGGACAGATATTGAGCAGGTTAGGATATAGAACAAGTTTAAAAGTACAATTTAAAATGGGGCCTAATTAATAGTAATTCTTAAAAAAGATAAACATTTCCCATGAGGAAATTTTATTTGTGTCAAGAAGTAAACTCCCAGTTGCTTTGGGTCAGCCAGAGCCCATTTGGAGGCTAAGGGGACATCTAATTTCTTCATAGTATTATGTAAAATTTGCAGTGGTTGTGATATCACGGTGTCTCTTCTTAGTGCTGCCACCTTGTCTCTTTCTGAATTCTAGTCTGATTGGGTGAGTGGGGCTGATCAAAGTTGAATGCCTTGATAGCTGCAGTGCACAAAAAGTAACCACTATGCCTGGTAGTACCTCGTTCAAATGATCAAGTAGATAATGATAATAGATAACATTTATTAACCATTTGATATGGGCCAGACATTATTTCATGTGCTTTTATGTTTTATCTCATTGGACCTTTGAAATTAATAGGTAGCGAGTCCCTCCTTTTATTGACCCAGAAGGAGTGAAAATAAAGTATTAACTTAATAAAATAGCCATTATGCTTCCATAGTGATTACTTTGCCACCTGTCTTAAGTGAGGTCCATGACTTGTCCAGTGAACCCTATTCTCATAATCTTTATGGTGTTATCTTGTTTGTAAATATTTTGTTATGATAGCCATGAAACTTCCCTGGGGGTGGATGATTTATTACTATTTGCCAAGTGTAAGGAGTGAGAGAATGACCTGATAGAGGACTGTATTGAGAATCATTGCTCTTCTTTTGTGATGGAGCTTGTTTGTGTGATAGAGTGCTTATAGTATTAGTGAATAGAAAATTTGGGAGAGTAAAATAGAATCTGTACTGGAGTCTTCTAGAGCATACACAAGTAGGTTACAGGTCAGCTTTTAAGCCCTCGGGACAGTGTCTATGGGAGCTGGAGTTTCCAGCAAATCATCTAGCCGCAAGCTGCCTTGTTGAGTAACTGCAGTGTGGCATTAAAAAATTATCATTTTCTGTTATTTCCAGAATGTGAGTTAGGCTTGGGAAACATTATTTACCTCAGAAATGGAAAGAAGTAGAAATCATAAAGTATTTTACCTTTTTAAATAAAAATCTAATTCTCTCTCCCATTGTTTAATTGCGGGTGGGATGTAAAAAACATTCATGATGAATAGAGATTGAAATTTCTTGTTCTTGGCGGTTTATTGTTAGTGATCTCAGAAGTTAACAGCAGCAACTTGCGTAAATGTATACAAATTTCCTGACCGGTGGTCTTCACCTGTCCATTGTGCTGTTTGATACAGAAGGCAAACCTGACCTGTTCTGAGAGTGCTTTATACCTGTCTTAGTAAACCTTTCTTTGATATTCCTCTTGGTGAAGTTTGGTTTGCTAGGAGTTTCAGGTAAGTTTTTGAGCTTTGATGTAAAAATTCTGTCAGGTAGTTTAGGTAAGACTTAGTTTATAATTTATTAATATACATTAAGAGATGCATATAGCAAGTTGGCCCAAATCTACATTCAAAGTCCACCTTTATTGCTCCCACATAGGTTTCTCATTTCAGTAAACCACTCCCACAAAACTTATTTTTCTTTTTGCACATTAATGTTAAACAGAGTGATGGCATTATTATTATTATTATTATTATTATTTTGCATATAGTGGAGACTCATCTTATGGAGGGGTAGGATTTGGGGTTTAATGTGAGTACAGAGGTGATATTCTCATAGAGACAAGACTACTCTTGAGGGTGGAAGGATTCTTAGGACAGTACCACATTGGGACTGATCATAACATTTCTAAATAAGTCCAATACAACCATATTATTTTCCTTTAGCAATTTGCTGGAACAGTGTGCTTTTCTTTACTTGAGTATTTGGAATACATGCATGTCTTTTAACACGAGAATCACCCTTGGCACACACGAGAACTAGCATTGACTGAGGAAACAGCAGATTCACCTTTTCCATCTCATACTTGCTACAGGGCTTACACTCATTCAGAGGAATGTTAGACTTAATTGCCTACATTATTTATTCTATTTCTGTTTGCAAAGTGTATACTTGAATTCATAAGAGAATCATTGTTGAATTCAAATAAATATCTCGTTAGTCTGCTGTATTAGCTGATAACTCGTATTGTTTGTGCTTTGCCCCACTTATGTTTTACTTATTTTATTTATGCCTTTAGAATCTTCAGGTTCTCTTTCTTTCTTAGAATTTAAAAGTACTCATTAGTTCATAAGAAAGCCTTCTGACTATTACTAATATCCTACTGATTTATAGGATCTGAGCCTATTGGGATTGAGAAAAAGTTCTTAAATATAAACTAATTAGTATTCTGTATTTATTAGATAAATCTATTCTTACAAAAATCTTACAGAGAGACATCCTGTGTGTCCTACTGAGAAAAGGAGGAGGAAAGATATAATAGGTAGTAGGAGCTAACTTTTAGACTGACAGAGGGAGGAATGTGAGTATATTGACCTAATAAATGTCTGATTTGAAGAATTCTAATTACATGATTCTGGTTTTTTTTCCCCAAAAATATATTTTGCTGAGTTCTGTTGCTACCAGCCAAGTTATTTTAGTTGGATTTAGATTCAGATATGACTATCTCCCACAGTTTCCATGCTTGTAGAGTTCATGTATATAGCTTTAGACAGTAGGGGTTTATATTAGTAGCATCTATTAATTTTTCTTCATGTCAGGTCATTAAAACATATCACATTCATTAATACAAGAAGAAATTATAAACATCAATTATCCTGACAATTTTTTTTGCCTAAGAATTTTGAGAAGAACTGGAACATTTAATTTACTGTATTTTATAAAGGTCTGGCCAAAGAATACTATTCATATTTTTTGTACGTTAATAATACTGTTTTAGAGAGCACTTAGAGAGGGCTTAGACTTTGTTACTAAATAGTTATGTGTCCTAGGACAAAGCATTTCACCTCTCTGATCTTAGTACATCCATGTATATAATAAAGGATTTAAGTGATCTGTTCCATACACTCAAAAACAAAACAAAACCAAAACTCTACTTTTTTGAAAGAAAATAGAGACTAAGATGAAGGACTCTGAAGGTGACGTTGATATCTAGTAAAAACAGGACAGGCTTTAAAATCACATTGTCTGCTGCTTTGTAAGTAGCTAGAAGATCTGAAACAGATTACTTATATGATTAGGGCTCAAATTTTCATCTGAAAATCATGCTCAAAATTCTTTTGGTCAGGAATTTATCCTGGCATAGTGGAGACAGCTGGGGTCTGAGGAGGAGACAATTCTAAAGCAAGGGTGACTTTAAGGTTAGGGGCTGGAATCACCTGGATTTGTGCTCACTCACATGCCACTCACATGGCTCTCGGCTAGGAACTCAGTTGGGCTGTCATCAGTACACCTATACATGTGGTCTCTCTGTGTGAACTAGTTTGAACTTCCTTGGAGTATGACAGCTAAGTTCCAAGAGTGAGCATTCCAAGACAGAAGTGCATGGCATTTTTATGATCTAGCCTCAGAAGTTACATAGCTTTATTTCTGTTGTCCTCTGTTGGTTGAGGCAGTCACAGAGGTCTGCCAGGTTCAAGAGAGAGAACATTGGCCCCACCTCTCTGTGGTAGAGAAGTGATAAGGTCATATTGATAGAAAAGCCTTTGGGATAAATAATACTGTATGTGTCTTTGGAAAACTAAATCTGCCACAAATCTCAACATTTTAATTGTATTTTGTCAAATTTGTAATGCTCTTTCAAAACGTAATACTCCTAACCATATAACCCATTGCACAATTATAGATTCATAGGAAATATGGTATATCCAGTGCTTTATATCCAGTGCTTTATATCCAGTACTTTGACATTAGTCAACTGCTTCTAAATTTGAAATTTAATTGAAGTTATTGGTCATGAGTGTTAATTTAAGCAGGAATTTTTTTCTCTTTTAATGTTTACATTAAAATATTTTCTTAAATGAATCAATCTCTAGCTTTTTTTGCTTTTTGTTACGGATTTCAGGAACTGTGCAGTAATAGGATTTGAAGTGATTGATGAGTTACAGTGTATGAATTTTCAGCATTTGCTTTACATTGGTGTCTTTTTTTTTAGTGATCTAGTGGAAGCTAGATAAGCTAGATAGTATAACATAATGTTATTTTCTTGTGCTGTATGTGTCTCTTATCACATAGACCAGACCGATATCTGGGATACAGTACCAAAGTCTCCAATGAAGTAAATTCATGTGGGCTCTCTCTTCTTTGGGTCTCTACCTGGTGGAAAGGGATCTTCTGCTTTCAGTTATAATGGGATTAGAAGGGAATTCTATTCAAATATTTTCTGCCACAGTAAAATTTCACAGAGAACTTATGAAGAGCAACCAGATAAATAATGAGGGAATCATATTTTATCAGGGATTTTTGGATTGCGGTTGAATACACATCACAATAAACAGTTATTAAAAGTTTATTTCAGGGGCCGGCTGTAGCCCAGTGGGTAGGGTGCCGGTTTACCACATGGGAGGCCCCGGGTTCGGTCCCCGGGGCCTCCTCGAACAGGCAGACCGCCTTGAGAAGGCAAGCCAATGCGGGCGGGGCACGCCCCCGCTGGCAGAAGCAAGCCCCCGTGGGAAAAGGCAAGCCCCGGCAAGCCAGGGCGAGCCCCCGCGAGCAGATGGGCAGCTGCGCCGGTGAGCTGACTCGGCAGGTCGCCCCAGCAGGGGAGACAAGCAGACACAGAGGAACGCAGAGAAAAATGAACACAACAAGAACAAGCAGAAGGGGGGCGGGGGGATGTATAATAAATAAAAATAAATCTTTAAAAAAATAAAATAAAATAAAAGTTTATATCATAATGTAGTACCTGCTAGATTTTATTGAATAAGAAGACACGGAATCCTTTTTCTCCCTTAAGTCTTAAACTTGATTTTACTTTACTAAGACTAAATTAGTAGTATTTTGATTACATGATGTGATGGCTAGGCTAATGTGTCAACCTCGGCCAGGTAATTGTGCCCAGCTATTGGGTCCAGCAAGCCTGGGGCTAATTACATCTGCATCAATCAGCAAGATTGGATGAAGAATGGATGACGCTGTTATCCATTCAGTTGACTGCTTATAAAAGGGAACTGATTTCAACATTCGGAGAGAATTTCCCAGCTCGTCGTTTGACAGCGAACTTCTCCCAGGAACTCATCGAGGACCCTTCATCAGTCTTTCAT
>PVKH010021570.1:0-14299 GCA_004027955.1 Chaetophractus vellerosus | reverse complement strand
GGGGGGAGGAGACGAGCAGACACAGAAGAGCACAAAAAAAAGATGAACACAGCAAGAACAAGCAGAAAGGGGGGGGGATATATAATAATAATAATAATAAAAAAGAATCACAATGTACTCCCATACAAATAAATCTGAATAGACCAACTCCAGGACACATACTAATCAGAATGTCAAATGCCAAAGACAAAGAGAATTCTGAGAGCAGCAAGAGAAAAGCAATGCATACCACATAAGGGATACCCAATAAGAATAAGTGCTGATTTCTCATCAGAAACCATGGAGGCAAGAAAATAGTGGTATGATATATGTAAGATACTGCAAGAGAAAAACTTCCAGCCAAGAATCTTATATCTGGCAAGATTGTCTTTCAAAAAATGAGGGTGAGTTTGGAATTTTCGCAGATAAACAGAAACTGAGAGAATTTGTAACCAAGAGACTGGCTTTTCAGGAAATGCTAAAGGGTGTGCTACAGCCTGAAAAGAAAAGACCAGAGAGAGAGGCCTGGAAGAGTCTAGAAATGAAGATTATATCAATAAAAGTAAATAAAAGTGTCAAAAGAGTGGTGAAAATAAAATATGACAGATAAAACCCAAATATTCAGGAATAAACTTAACCAATGATGTAAAGAACTTGTATACAGAAAACTACAAAAAAAAAAACCTTAAAAAGACATAAATAATTGGAAGAACGTTCCTTTTTCACAAATTGGAAGATTAAATATCATTATGATGTTGTTTCTACTCAAATTGATATACAGATTCAATGCAATCCCAAAAAATTTCCACTAACATTTTTAAAATAAGTGCAAAACATGATTAACAAATTTATTTGGAAGTGTAGTGGGTCCTGAATAACCAGAAACATCTTAAAAAGGAAAAGTGAGGTTGGAGGACTCTCATATCTGGACTTTAAATCATATTACCTAGCTACAGTGATAAAAACAGCATAGTACTGGCATAAAGTTAGACACATAGACCAGTGGAACTGAATTAATGGTTCAGAAACAGACCCTCACATCTATGGTCAAGTGATTTTTGACTACCTGTCAAACCCACCCAGCTCAGGCAGAACAGTCCATTCAACAAGTGGTGCTGAGAGAACTATCCATAGTGAAAAGAAAGCAAGAGGACCCCTATCTCATACCTTATACAAAAATTAACTCAAAATGGATCAAAAACCTAAATATAAAAGCAAGAACCATAAAGCTTCTAGAAGAAAATGTAGGAAAATATCTTCAAGACCTGGTGGTAGGTAGTGGATTCTTAAAGGAGATAAGAGGAGGACTGAGATGGACTACTGATGTTTAATGGGTGTAGCAGTTTTAATTAACTTTACTGTAAAAGTGTGGAAATGTATACAGTTGATGCTAACACATTATAGTGAGTAACAGCTGGTTTATAAATGGGAAAATGACTGAAAATGGTAGCCTAGGGATGTAAATACCAGTTGACAGAAAGCTAGAGAATAATCTAGGGACTGAATACCACAGTAAATTCAGAGGTGGATGAGAATTGTGGTTGATGGTACAGATGCAAGAGTGTCCTTGGTGAGCTAGAGCAGATGTACATCACTATTGCAGGGTGGTGGGAAGGTGGAGAGGCATGGGAAAATACAACTGGAGTTACCTGTAGACTGTGGTTAACAGTAATAATGTAATAATATTCATGCATCTGTGCCAAAGATATACTGTGTTGATAATGGGGGAGTATAGAAAAAGTGTGCAAAATGTACACTCTGGACCTCGTAATAATCTGATATTATCTCGTAATCTGTAATAAATGTTCCACCATGATGTGGTGTAATGATAGAGGGGTGTTGTTTGGAAATTCTGCAAATCTGCATGAGTGTTTTGTAAGTTTACAACTTCTGTCATAAAAATATATTTAAAAAATAATAATAGGGTGTCTTGGAGGAAAAATACAACAAATGTAAGATAAAGATTATGGTTAGTAGTAAGATTTTGACAATATTTTTTCATAATTTGTAACAAATGGCTCACAACAATGCAAGGTGTTGATAGTGGGTTGACATATGGGACTCCTGTATGATGTTATGCATGTTTGCTTTGTAAGTTCACAACTTTTACTATACACTTATTGTTTATGTATGTTCATGTATAAATGATATAAAATTAATAATTATTTTAATAACAGGGTGGGTTGGGGGAAAATACTTTGGTTAGTGGTAATATTTTGAGGATGTTTTACAAAAAATGCAAGGTATTGGTGGTAGGGTGAGGTATGAGAGCCCTATATGATGTTATGCATGTTTGTTTTATAAATTCACAACTCTTACTATACAGTTATTATTTATGTATGCATATGTATGAGTGATATACTTCAATAAATATTTTTAAAATGGAAAAAATATACATAATTTCTTCCACTAGGAATTGTCTTTTAACTCTGAGTCTTTCAAAAAGAAGACCTTAATTTTGATGAGATGCTGTTTATCAAGTTTTTCATTTATGGATCTTGCAATTGGCATCATATCTAAGTTGTCTAACTCGAGATCACCAGTATTTTCTCCTATGTTTTCTTCCAGAAGTTTTATAGTTTAAGTCTATCTTCTATTTTGAGTTAATTTTTGTATATTATATGAGATATGAATCAAAGTTCAATTTTCACTGTTGTAGTTGTTGTTTGGCTTATGGATATCCAATAGACCTAGCACCATTTGTTAAAAAGACTTTTCTCCAATGAATTGCATTTGTATCTTTGTCAAAGGGCAATGAATATATATATGTAGACATATTTTTCAGCTTTCTATTCTGTTCCGATTATCTATTTATATAACTTCATGCCAATACCTCAACATCTTGATTACTGTAACTTTGTACTAAAGTTTTGAAATCTGGTAGGTTTAGTTCACCAACTTTGCTCTTTTTCAAAGTTATTTGTATTCTAGGTCATCTTCATTTCCATATGAATTTTAGATTCATTTATTAATTTCTTCAAAACTTGCTTTGTTTGAGATGGAATGAATCAATAGATTAATGTGGGGGAGAATGGACATCTTTTAAAATATAATAAATGTTATTTTTAAAGAAGTTTTAGATTACAGAAAAGTTACATCAAAAGTATAAGGGATTCCCCCCTCCTCATCCCACATCTTCCCATTTAATAATATCTTACAATTGTGAGGTATATTTGCTACAATTGATGAACAAATATTGGAGCATTTCTCATAATCAAGGTCTAAAGATTTTATTGTGGTTTACACTTAATACCAATGTCCTAAAATTCCCTATGTTCCACCTATTATTTCCTCCTCCTCCCATCAGAACCTCTGCTAACCATCATTTTTATATCAATGTTACATGTTCTTCCATTACAACAATATTAATAAGTTTACTTTGTCCATGGTTGCATTCCTCCTCAATCTCAAAAATTTTGGGATGGTGATGCCCACTCTGCCTCAGACTGAGAGGGGGATTAGATCTTATAGGGCAGATGGAAGGGACTGTTTTGCTTGCAATTGTAGATACTCTGTGTTTTGGGGATGGAGGTTGTCCATCATTATCATTTTGCTAGTTGTCCTGGGCAAGTCCAATGATCTAGAGAGTAGGTGTTGGCTGCAACTCTTCTGAAATTCAGGGTTCAACCGGCATATGAACAAACAAAGATGAGGCATGTATTCAATGTATATACTACTAATTATAGGCTCAAATAAAAGAGGTAGAATAATCATATATAGGCAAATTATAAATGAGTCTAACTCTGTTACAATGGGAAATAGGTTGTCAATATTTCAAGGTAAGGCCAACTGACAGGGTGCTGATTTCAAGGGATTGTGTGCCTTGCCTATAGTGTCCAGATGTCTCTATAGCCTTTAGGAGCACCCACATTTGCAGCTTTGTTCACAGGGGCACTTAATGAGATCTGCCTGAGACATGCATAAGTGTAACCTCTGGAATGACCTCCTGGCTCATTTTGAAATCATAAAAACTCTTTTATATTTGATGTTCCCCCTTTTTGTCATGGTCTTTTTCCAGATGCATTTCTGGTTGGTGCTTGGTATTAACACATAAATGCCAGGGAGGCTCATCCCCAGGCGTCATGTCCCTTGTGGAGGGGGTGGGGCAATGGGTGGGGTGGTATGTTTATTTGCTGAGTTTGGCTTAGAGAGAGGCCATATTTGAGTAACCAGGATTTTTTTTAGGCAATAGTAAATATTAGGCTAAGATTCAATTTTATAAGAAAAAGGCTCGCAGTCACATGCATTAATATTGAGGGCTTGGCATATTGGTCTGTTTTATTAGGAACTGCTTGTGTACTCAAGAGATTCTTGCCACTCTATTTGACAATATAGCAGGACTCCACAGGATGGTAGTTTAATATTTTGTTGTTTATTATGTGGGTCTCCACAAATTGAGATAAATCCCTATGACAAGATGAACACATTCATATTCCATAGATGCTTGCCCAGGTGTACTCTTTCTCATATACTGCCCCCCTCACCAACACCCTGCAGCAGTGATTCTCCCCTGCCACAATTGCCAAAAGAACATTCCCACAATTATATTTTCAACCACAGACCTCTGCCTTCTCAGAGCACACCTGTTTCTTCCTCCAGCCCTCCCCTCACTTCCATGGATAGTCCAACCCACCCCCACAACCCTGCTCACCCTCACTCTCCAGCACCGTTGACCCCACTCATATCCCTGCACCACCATCATCCCCATCTACTGCCAAACTAACCCTTCCACCTTATCAAAGGTTCTGTCCAGATTTAGCACTGGCTCACCACTCTCTACTCCCTTTCTGTCTCCTGGTAACCTATCTTTCAGACTCTATATCTGTGAGTCTGCTCAATATGCTTAGATCAAATCAGCGAGGCCATGCAATATTTGTCCTTTAGTGACCGACTTACTTCACTCAACATAAGGTCTTTGAGATTCATCCATGTTGTTGCATGTGTCAAAACTTCATTCCTTCTTCAGCTGAATAATATTCCATTGTATGTATATACCACATTTTACTTAACAATTTATATTTATCTGTTGATGGACACTTGGGTTGCTTTCAACTTTTGGCATTAGTGAATAATTCCACTATGAACATTGGTGTGCATATATCTGTTAGTGTCCCTGCTTTCAATTCTTCTATGGGTATTTACCTTATAGTGGGATTCCTGGATCATATGGCAATTCTGAGGAACTGCCAAACCATCCTCCATAATGGCTGTACCATTCTACCTTCCCACCAGCAGTGGACAAGTGTTCCCATTCCTCCACATCCTTCCAACACTTGTAGTTTTCTGTGCTTTTTTGAAAAAATAGTAGCCAGTCTAATAGGATAATATTATATGTCATTATAGTTTTGATTTGAATTTCCCTAGTGGCTAGTGAAGATGAGGATCTTTTCATGTGCTTTTTAGCCATTTGTTATTTCCTCTTTGGAAAAGTATTCAAATCCCTTGCCCATTTTAAAAATGAATTCATGTCTTTTCATTTCCAAGTTGTAAGATTTATTTATAGATGATTGATGTTAGACTGTTATTGGATAAATGGTTCCCAAATATTTTCTCCCATTGAGTAGGCTGCTTTTTCACTTTATTGACAAACTCCTTTGAAGTTCAAAAGTTTTGAATTTTGAGGAAGTCTCATTTATCTATTTTTCTCTTTCATTGCTCAAGATTTGGGTGTAAAGTTTATGAAACCATTACCTACTACATCATCTTGTAGAGGCTTCCCTACATTATCTTCTAGGAGTTTTATGGTCTTGGCTCTTATACTTAGGTCTTTGATCCATTTGAGTTAATTTTTGTAGGGTGTGCGATGGCGATCCTCTCTCATCCTTTTGGATATGGATATCCAGTTCTCCCACCACCATTTGTTGAAGAGACTGTTCTGTCCCAGTTGAGTGAGCTTGGTGGCCTTGTCAGATATTAGTTGGCCATATATGTACGGGTCTATATCAGAATTCTCAATTCAGTTCCATTGGAAAGTATGGTTATCCTTGTGCCGATACCATGTAGTTTTGATTACTGTAGCTTTGTAGTATGCTTTAAAGTCAGGTAGCATGAATCTGCCAATTCTGTTTTTCTCTTTTAATATGTTTTTGGCTATTTGGGGCCATTTGCCCTTCCAAATAAATTTCATAATTGTTTTTTTTAGTTCAGTAAAAAAATACTCTGGTAATTTTTATGATGATTGCATTAAATATGTAAATCAATTTGGGTAGAATAGACATCTTAATGATATTTAGTCTTCCAGTCCATGAACATGGAAGAGTCTTCCATTTATTTAGGTTTTCTTTGATTTCCTATAACAAGGTTGTGTAGTTTTCTGTGTAGACGTCCTTTAGATCCTTAGTTAAGTTTATTCCTTAACAATTGATTCTTTTAGTTTCTTTTGTAAATGGAATCTTTTTCTATATTTCCTCCTCAGGTTGTTCATTATTAGTGTACAGAAATGCTACTGATATTTGAGTATTGACCTTATATCCTGTCACTTAACTGAACTTGTTTATCAGCTCTAGAAGTTTTGTTGTAGATTTATCAGGACTTTCTGTGTATAGGATCATGACATCTGCAAATAGAGTAAGTTTTACTCCTTACTTTCTAATGTGGATGTATTTTATTTCTTTTTCTTGCCTAAGTGCTTGAGCAAATACTTCTAAAGCAATGTTAAATAAGAGCAGTGACAGTGGGCATCCTTGCTTTGTTCCAGATTGTAGAGGAAAAGCATTTAGCATTTCACCATTGAGTATGATGTTTCCTGGAAATTTCATATGTACCCTTTATCATGTTGAGGAAATTTCCTTCTATTCTTATTTTTTCATGTGTTCTTATCAAGAAAAGATGCTGTATCTTATCAAATGCTTTTCCTGCATCAATAAAGAATATCCTGTAATTATTTTTCTTTTCATCTGCTAATGTGGTAATTATATTGATATTTTCTTATGTTGAATGATCTCTGCATACCTGGGATAAAACCCACTTGATCATGGTGTAAAATTCATTTCATGTGATGTTAAATATAATTAGCAATTATTCTGTTGAGGATTTTTGAATCTAAGTTCATTACAGAGATTGGTCCATAGTTTTCTTGTGGCATCTTTAAGTGCCTTAGGTATTAGTGTGATGTTGGCACCATAGAATGAGTTAGGTAATGTTCCTTCCACTTCCATTTTTTGGAAGTGTTTAAGCAGGATTGGTGTTAGTTCTTTCCAGAATTATTGGTATAATTCACGTGTGAATTCATCTGGTCCTGGGCTTTTCTTAGTAGGGAGGTTCTTGATGACTAATTCAATTTCACTTTGTGATTGGTGCATTGACTTCTTTTATTTCTTCTTTTGTCAATGTAGGTTGCTTTTGTATTTCTAGAAATTTGTCCATTTCATCTAACTTATTCAACTTGTTAGTATAAAAGTTTTCAAAGTATCCTCTTATGATACTCTTTATTTCTGTGGGCTCAATGGTGATATTTCCTCTCTCATTTTTTATTTTATTTATTTGAATCTTCCTTATTTTTCCTTTGTTAATCTCACTAAGGGTTTGTCAATTTTATTAGTCTTCTCAAAGAACCAGCTCTTGGTTTTGTTAATTTTTTTCTAATGTATTTTTTATTCTCAATTTCAGTTAGTTCTGCTCTAATCTTTATTTCCTATTCTGCCTGCTTTAGGATGAGTTTGTTGTTCTTTTTCTAGTTCCTCTATGTGTGCAGTTAGCTCCTTGATTTTTGTTCTTTCTTCTTTTCTAAAATATGCATTTATGGCTATAAATTTCCCTCTCACTACTGCTTTAGCTGCATCCTGTAAGTTTTGATATGTTGGGTTCACATTTTCAATCATTTCAATGTAGTTATTGATTTCTTTTGCAATTTCCTCATTGACCGACTGATTATTTAAGAGTGTGTTATTAACTTCCATATATTTCTACCTATTCAAATGGCTCTCTGCCTGTTATTAATTTCCAGCTTCATTCCATTGTAACAGAGAAATTACTTTGTATAATTTCAATCTTTTTAAATTCATTGAGACTTGTTCTGTAACATAACATGTAGTCTATCCTAAAGAATGATCCATGTGCACTGGAGAAGAATGTATATCCTGCTGTATTTGTGTGTAATATTTAGTATATATCTCTTAGGTCTACTTCCTCTAATGTATTATTCAAGGTCTCTATTTTTTAAATTAACCCTCTGTCAACATATTTTGTCTAATGACAATAATGGTGTATTAAAATCCCCCACTATGATTTCAGAGGCATCTGCTTCTTCCATTACTTTTGCCTTTGTTTGTTTCATGTATTTTGGGGTCCCCTGGTTAGGTGCATAAATATTCATGATGTTCTTTCTTCTTGATAGATTGCCCTTTTTATTAATATATAGTGTCCTTCTTTGTCTCCTACAATAGTTTTGCATTTAAAGTGTATTTTGTCCATTATTAGTATAGCTACTCCTGCACTTTTTTGGTTATTTATTTTTTGTGTTTAAAATCATTTTCCAAACTTTACTTGCAGCCTCCTTGCTTTCTTAATCTAAGGTGAGTTTCTTGTAGACAGCAGAAAGATGGGTTATATTTCCTTATCCATTCTGCCAATCTGTGTCTTTTGATTGGAGAGTTTATTCCATTAACATTCAATGTTATTACTGTCAAGGCAGTGCCTACAATAGCCATTTTTTCTTTGGGTTTATATGTGTCATATTTTGTTTTTATTTCTCTTTTTATATTTTTAGTTATTATTACCAATAATCTTCCTTTCTACACTCTCCTCCAACCCTCTGTCCCTGTTTTTTTTTCTTTCAATCTGCAGTACTCCCTTTAGTATTTCTTGAAGGGCAGGTTTCTTGTTGACAAACTCTTAATTTCTGTTATCTGTGAATATTTTGAACTATCTGTCATTTATGAATGCCAGCTGTGCTGGACACAGAATTCTTGACTGGAATTTTTTTCTTTTAGCACCTTAGCTATGTCATACCATTGACCTCTCACCTCCATGGTTTCAGATGAGAGATCAGCACATAATCTTATTGAGCTTCCATATATGTGGTGAATCTCTTTTCTCTTGCTTTCAGAATGCTTTCTTTGTCTGGAGCATTTGACAATCTGGTAAGTATGTATCTCAGGGTAGGCCTATTGGCATTTAAACTGTTTGGAGTGTGCTATGCTTCCTGGACATGTACATCCTTGTCCCACATAAAAGATGAAAAATTTTCAGTCATTATTACCTCCAACACTCCTTCTGCCTCCTTTCCCTTCTCTTCTCCCTCTGGAATACCATTAATGCTTATGTTTGTGTGTCTCATGTTGTTAGGCAGTTTTTATCCCAACCTTTTATTGTTATTATTATTCTCATCAAGAAAAACAGATGCCTAGACACCAGAAAAAAAATTACAAGCCACACTAAGAAACAGGATCACATGGCCTAGTCTAACAAACAAATTAAAAAGCAGGAGATGAAGAACATGGAAAACTAATCAAGGATGTCCAAACAAATAACATGGATCAACTTAATGAATGAAAGAAGAGATAAAAACTATTAATAATAAAAGGATGGGAAAAGAACTGTAATAGAGATAGGAAAAAATAGGTAATACATGTGAAAATTCATAAAAATTGGAAAAGAATAAGAATAAAAAAGAAATTAGGAAAAATAAAATAAAATAAAATACCAGAAAGATGAGAAGAAAGAAAATGAAGACCAAACAAGAGAATGTGGAATGAAAGGAAAGCAAAGAAATGGGAAAATGACAAAAAGAAAATAACTAAAAAAAATAAGGAGAAAAAAGGAAAACAGAAACAAAGAAACAAAAAAAAAAGGAAAAAAAGTCAGAAAAAATAGGCCTCCCTCTCAGGCCACTAACAACCACCTCAGGATACCAGTGCTCACCAGTTAATCACTCTGCAGCCCATATATCATAGGTAAGTTACCTGGATATAGAGGGAAAAAATTAAGAATAAAGAAAAATTTTTAAAAATCTAAAACAAATCTTAGTCTTAGTTCCCTGTTGGGAAGCTGCTTTTCCCTCAGTTCTCCCCCTCCCTGCCAGGGAGCCAGCTGGGTGCTTGAGAACCTTATGGATTGCTCTCTGGCTCCCTTCTCTTCTGGACCATTTAGGGTACCAGACAGCTTGCTGGCTGCCTCTCCAGGCTCCCCTCTCACCCTGGCTGTTGGGCACCTGTCAGCCCACCCCCTCACTGACCCAGTTCCTCTTTCTCCCAGGGAAGGTGTGTGACAGCCTGCCTGATCAGCTTCCCCTTCCCTCTCCATGGAGCTGCTTCAGTGCTGTCTGGAGTCTCTCTTTTTTGAGAACCAGCTGAGATACAGTCTGCCCACTCTATCTCCTCTCTCCTCCTCCCTCCTCTCTCTCCCTGAGCCAGCTGATAGCTGGTGTTTTACAGCTCCCCCACCTCAAAAGCCTGCTGGGTACCTGTACACACTCATGGTCACCTGGTGGCTTTCTTCACTCTCAGAGCAGGCTGAGCTCTGGTCTTCTAGTCAGATTGCTCTCTCTCTCTGAGCTGGCTGGGTGCTGGCTTGCCTGCCCTACCTCCCACGTTTCCCTTTCCCCCAGCCAACTGGGTCTTTTCTCTCTAGCTGTCCTGATTGTCCCCATGGTCCCGTGTCTGCCTTTCTGTCACGTAAATGTGACTACCTTCCCACAGTTTCTGGAGAAGTGTAGCCTGCCATTCCCTACTCTGCCATCTTGGATCACTTTTAGGTAGTCAGGAATTGACATATTTACAGTATTGAATCTTCTGGTGTATGAACTGTTTTAAGACAAATTGGAGTTGAGTTTGCAGACTACAACATTTTATTCAGGACACACAAATTTTGCTTCAGCAAAGGAATCCAGATCATTTGCAAGAACAGAACTAGTTTCAGGATTCTGGGGATGACTTTATAGACATAAAAAGGAAGTTAGCTTGACTCCTATTGATGGTTCCTTGATGTGGTTTTACCTGTCTTATTGGGAGCAGATTTAGGGCAGATAGGCTTTATTTTGTATTGGGTCAAACGTCATGAACTAGGGACTTGATTGTCTATATGAGTCAGCTGCCTTCATAGGGATTTCAAATTTCAAAACAATATCAACAGAAAACTCAAGAGAGAGTTCAAAGAGGAAGAAGCATATACTTGTTTTTGATTCTGAGGAATCCCTGGGGATTTCTCCATATAATTTTATCAGCACACAGTATAGTGCTTGCATTAGTCAAGGTTCCCTAGAGAAACAAAACTGACAAGAGATAACTGTAAATAATGTAATATTTTATTGAATTGTCTCATGTGACCACAGGGATGCATGAGTCCAAATTCTGTAGGGCAGACTGCAAGCCAGAAACTCCAGTGAGGATCCTCGATTAGCTCCCCAGGAGAAACTGGCTATCTGAAGTAAAGATGGGAATTATCTCTCTGACAGAGAAGGCCTTTTAAGGCCTTCAACTGATTGGATGAGACTTCTCTCATTGCTGAAGGCAATTTCCTCAGTTGATTGTATATGTAAACACCATAAATGCAATCAACTCACTCATAATTTAAGTCCATGAAATGTCCTTACAGTAACAATTAAGCCAGCACTTGCTTGATTAAACAATTGGGCACCATTACATGGCCAAGTTAGGCCAAGCCTAACCATCACAGACTACCCCTTATTAACTTGACAGCCATAAACATCATCTTAAACCATACTTCATCTCTAAATAAAAACAGTTTTGCCTAACAATACTCAACTGTGCATACAACTGGAAACACACTAAATCCTCTCAGAATAGGGTGCAAATCCGTGATTAAAATTCACTCTTAGAAACTTGACATCTTATAACTTAAAATACTATGACATCAAACTAATACAACTTATGTCATATGATAAAGGGGTATGATAGGGAAGAAAACAAAGCTATTTATACATACATATACAAACATAAAACAAGGAAGAAATATAAATTACCATTTCCATCCTCATTTCTGTAACTGGTCACGTGGTTATAACTTGTGTTTATCTCTACATTATTCAACTACTCATCTATGTTCCCTTTACCTTCAGCAAGCACCTCAGCTGGCTGTGGTTTTTTGCCTAGTCGGGTAATTCAAACCTTCATTCTGGTCCATTTTTAGTCCTGCCTAGATGGGGTTGTTACAGTTTCCCATTGACTTTAATCATAGGACATGGTAGCAGCCCTTGGGGATCTCCTGTAATACCAGGCAAATTCTTCTTTACCTCTAATGTAAGTGTTACCACTTTTTTCATGAAGCCATTGGGCAATTACAGGAGTGGTTGGGGAAAGAGGTCAACAGGTATCCATAGAATGGGTCACCTTGTCTACTTGATTATTAACACCTCCCTCTGTTGAAGCCACCCTATGATGGGAGTATTCACATGGGAAACAAATATCTTCACTTTTTTGCCACTCAGAAAGGCCAATCACCATACCTCTTCCCCAGACCTCTTTGTCACCAATTTTCCAATCATGTTCCATCCAAATCCCATGAATAATGTAAAATAGTACCTCCAGCCATTTCTCCTTCCAAGAAAAATGAACAACCAGGTGCACTGATCAAAATTCTACCCACTGGGAGAATTTCTCCTCACCACTGTCCTTCAGGGACTTCCCAAAAGTACTGCACTGTTGAGCTGTCCACTTGTGGATAGTACCTGCATATTGTGCAGAGCCATCTGTAAACCAGGCCCAAGTTTTCTCTTCCTCAGTCAACTGACTATAAGAAACTCCTCAAAAGGCCATAACTGTGAGTTGGGAAAGAGAAGATAATGTAGCAGGAGTGAGGGCCATGGGCATTTGGGCCACTTCCTCATGTAACTTACTTGTGCCTCAGGACCCACTTGAGCCCTTTCTTGTATATAGCACTTCCACTTGAGATGGAGTGCTGCTGTGCATGCTCAACTTTATGGTTTGGCAGGTCAGACAACACCCAACTTTGACAGGCAACTCAGGTCTCATGGTGCCTTGATGGGCTATGGTTAAGCATTTGGTCCCCACTAAGGCCCAGGGGCAGATCAAAAGCTGTTTGTCAAAATGACAGTAGTTATCTGCGGAGGATGACAAGGCTTTGCTCAAAAATCCTAAGGCTCTGTGTTGTGATTTTCCTATGCAGGCCTGCTAAAAGCTCCAGATGGCATCTCTTTTTGCCACTGACACATCCAGCACCATTGGATCTGCTGGATCATATGGTTCATGTGGCACAGCAGCTTGCACAGCAGCCTGGACCTGTCACAGAGCCTCCTCTTGTTCCAGACCCCACTGAAAACTAGCAGCTTTTCTGGTCACTCAGTAAATAGGCTGGAGAAGTAAGCCCAAATGAAAAATATGTTTTCTCCAAGGCCCAAAGAGGCCAACTAAGCATTGTGCCTCTTTTTTGGTCATAGGAGGGATGGGATTTAACAACTTCTCCTTCATTTTAGAAGGGATATCTCAACATGCCCCACACCACTGGACACCTAGAAATTTCACTGAGATGGAAGGCTCCTGTATTTTTGTTGGTTTATCTCCCATACTATGACATTCAATTGCTTTACCAATAAGTCTAGAGTAGTTGCCACTTCTTGCTCACTAGGTACAATCAACATGATACCATCAATATAATGGACCAGTGTGATGTCTTGTGGGAGGGAGAGATGACTGAGTTCCCTGCAGACAATATGACAATATGATCATTGTTACATCCCTTATATAGTACAGTGGTGGTATATTGCTGGCCTTGCCATCTGAAATCAAACTGTTTCTGGTGGTCCTTACTAACAGCAAGTGAGGAAAAAAAAGCATTTTTCCAGGTCCAATAGCTCCATACCAGCTACCTAGGTATGTGTTGATTTGATCAAGCAATGATACCACATCTGGAACAGTAGCTTCAATTGCAGTCACCACCTGGTTAAGTTTATGCTAATCTGCTGGCATTCTCCAAGATCTATGTGTTTTCTGCACAGGCTCAATAATAGGGTTGTGGTGGAAATCACTGCCCCTGCTACCTTCAAGTCCTTGATGGTGGCACTGATCTCTTCAATCCCTCCAGGAATCCCACATTGCTTCTGATTTACTCTTTTGCTAAATAAGGGCAGTTCTGGTGGCTTCCACTTGGCCTTTCCTACCATAGTAGCCATCACTCCACAAGTCAGGGCACCAATTCTGCTAGTTGCTGAGTATGTCTCTTCCAATTATGCATTCTAGAAGTGGGGAAATAACCACAGAATTGGTCCAGGGACTATGCTTCCAATAATCAGGAGACTGCTGATAGCCTATGGTGAAAGTTGGCAATAGAGATAAGTGAAATATCACCATATGGCTACTTTTCTGCTTATAAAAGGCAATATTTTGAGTGAAATTGTTTTTGACTA
>PVKH010021569.1:0-14300 GCA_004027955.1 Chaetophractus vellerosus | reverse complement strand
TTGGCTTATTGCCAGAGCAGGGGAGCGCTAAGTGAGAACGACTCTCTTTTCTTGGGAGCAGAGATGATTTTTTTTTTTTTTGAGTGAGCCATTATAGCAACATCTTTAAGGGCTCTGGCTTTTGAGTCAAAAAGACCCGAGTTTGGTTCCTCATCTCTGAAACCAGGAAAACATTTGCCTGAGAAGGAGAAAACATGACCGTCCCCGTGAAGCACGGTGCCTGGCACGCGGCACGAGCCAGTAAACTGCAGCTCTAGCATTATCAGTGCCCCTCAGTGCCCACTTCCTTGGCCCCCGTGGATCCTGCCAGAGCTGCCAGGACCCCTCTTTTCCCTCCTCCCCTAAATCCAGGCACTCCAACCCGAGGTTTTGTCGATTCAAATCCAGCCAGGGCATCTGTCTTAGGGAGCCCTCTTTGCAATGATGGGCTGAGGATTATAAAGTGTGGTTGAGAGTTTCAAGGTCAAACCTAGTACTTCCTATGAAAATAAAAGATAGCAGTACATTACGTTGTCAAGTTAATACAGTGTGATGGAACATCTCCAGACTGCACATCCTGGAAGACTGTAAAAGTCTAATAGATTTAGGGAAACTGTACCTCGGGGAGCATATTAGACAACACTCATCAATGGATCAAAACTGTCTTGGAGGCTTCCTTCCCAGGGAGCAGCAGTGCCCCTCTAAATGATTACTTTCCCTTCACCGACCGGGAGATAAATGGTATTTCATACATTAACTCTACATGAATGGGGCAATTATTTTGAATGGAGAGTGCACCTTATTTTACCCTAAATGAAAAAATATATACTTTGAAATCCAAATTCCCTTTTCTTTTACATTATTATAAAATGACATAATGGCATTTTCATTCCCCTAGCCATTTCTCTGCTGATTTCAGATGTATTTGGACACATTTGGCTTCTTGCCCCTATTGGTAAATGCCATTAATTATTCTAAAGGATGTTTTGATGCATTTATGTTTTAATCAGGTGTAAAATTAGCACATATGCTTCTGGAAGGCACAATTTCAAGGATCTTCCCCCCGCCTTAGTTGGCTCCTCATGTTTGCTCGTTGGTTTTTTCCCTCATTGTCTGCTTGTTTTCTTTAGGAGGCACAGGGAACTGAACCTAGAACCTCCCATGTGGGAGATGGGCACGCAACTGCTTGAGCCACACCTGCTCCCTGCTCGTTTGTTTTTGCTCATTTTCTGCTTGTTGTTGGTTTTTTTTCTCATTGTCTGTTCATTGTCTGCTCTTTATTTGTTTCCTTTAAAAGGGAACCCAACCTGAGGCCTCCCATATGGGAGGTGGGCACTCAACTGCTTGAGCCACTTCGGCTCCCCTCAATAATCTTTTAATCTTTGGGAAGAAACGCAGTTTTACAATGAAAGCTTTAATAAGAATAATAAAACTGCTCAGTCATCAATTTATTGTCCTCTGCTAAGGTTGCAAATGTTTTCACAATCTGGACAGTCACGTAGAAGCTGTCATTCCAACACGCTGAGTTTGATAAGGAATAGTGTCACTGATGGATTCTTGCCCCCGGCTTCTCAAGTATCTTTCTGTTAGTTGGGATTTCATCTCTTCCATGGGGAGGGCAGTTCAAACCAGGTCATTTAAACACTCTCAGGAATGAGACAATGCCTCTCGGTGCCTGGGCTGTTGATGCAGCATCTGTTATCGGAGTCTTGACTCTTCGGGCTTTAGGAAAAGATGCCATGGAAGATCAGGAGAGGAGAGGCCTTGTCCACTAAATCCCTGGCTTTACAGGACTATAATCCCTGCTTACATCACAGGACGCATCCTTGTGTCTGTGCTCCTGGTCAGAGTGGGGCCTCGGCGAGGAAGATGGAATTCATTCCTCCAATATTCCGTTGCCACATCTGGAAAAGCAGGTGTTCCAGTCAGTCATCTATTGCTGCCTAACAAACAGTCCTCAAACTTAGCAGCTTTAAACAGCAACCTTTTATTGTATCTCACCATTTTGTGGGTCGGGTGTTTGGGAGGCCTCAGCTGGGCGGTTTTGATTGGGCTCACTCGGTGCTGTTCGGCTCACAGATGAACCAGTCTGGAGGATCTGTTGCTTCTGGGGTGCAGCTGGAGGGTGAGGACTATGGTGCAGAGCACCTGCACGTGGCCTCTCGAGCATGGGAGTCTCAGAACAGCTGGATGTCGCTCACGGCGCCTCGGGGCTCCTAGCGAGAGTTCCACGAGGCCCAAGCAGAAGCTACAAGGCTTCTTGTCACCCAGCCTCAAAAGCTGCACATATGGCTTCTCTCAGACTGCCTTTTTCAAAGCAGCCATAGGGCAGCCCCGATTAAGGGGAAGAGAGACAGACCCGCCCCTTGCTAAAAGGAATGTCAAAGAGTGCGCAGCCAGCGGTAACCCACCAGAGCAACCAAGAGCGCAGGCAAGGCGCAAGGCGGCGGCGCTGCGTGCTGCTTGGGACTCCGTGTGACTGCTTGAGGCACACTGTTAACCGTACTCCAGAAAGAAGGCTCACAAATGTGTGGGTCCAACTAAGCCAACAGCAGCTGTGTGTAATTACTGGACTTCCACCAAAAGAAATTGACTTACCCTTGTTCCTCACTCCCGTTACCAACTATCAGGGAATCTTGTCCATTTTACCTTCTCTGCCACCACCACGTTTGTCCCCAGTGTGACCTGCAGAAGCCTCCAGGCTGTTCCAGCCGCATCCACCCTGACCTCTTCCAGTCCAGTTGCCACATTGCAGCCAGCGTGATCATTTCAAAGCACGGGTCTGATGGTGTCAAGGACCTGCGCAAAACTCCCAGGGGCGTCCCAGTGCTCTTAAGACGATCAATGCAAGGTGCTAATAATAGGGTGGGGTATGGGAATCCTGGATGTTCCTGATGATTGCTCTGTAAACCCACAACTTTTCTGATAAGGAAAAGTACATGAAAAAAGAAAAACTGAATTATTACCATGACATACAAGACCTACCCAGCATCTCTAGCTTCATCTCACGTCAGGCTCTTATTTCCATTGTTCCAACCCAACCCTTTCTGGTTTTTTGGTTTTGCCTTATTTCCTCTGTCCCCATGACTTCTCCTCCTCCCTTCAAATAGGTATCTCCTTCTCTGTTCATGTCCCTTCAGGCAAGCCACACGCTCCCAATTTAGGTTCATTTTTGCCGCATTTGCTCTCGTGTTTGTTTGGTCCATAGGCAACCTTGCCACTTGGTGGTCTGGGGCAGGGAGGTGCCAGCATTGGCCCCAGAGGCCGGAGGGGTGGTCCAGAGGAGTGGCTCCAGACATATTTCTTTTTTTTTAGGAGGTACCAGGGATTGAACCCAGGACCTCATACATGGGAAGCAGGCGCTCAACAAGTGAGCTACATCCACTCCCCAATGAGAGTTGTTTTTTTTTATTTTTTTTAAGATTTATTTTTATTTATTTATATATCCCCCCCTTGCTGCTTGTGCTTGCTGTGTTCATTTGCTTTTGCGTTTTTCTGTATCTGCTTGTCTCCCCCTGTTGCGGCATCCCGCTGAGTCAGCTCACCACGTGGCGGCTTGCCTTCTCCAGGAGGCCCCGGGAACCGAACCCGGGGCCTCCCACGTGGTAAACCAGAGCCCAAACAATTGAGCCACAGCTGGTTCCCAAGAGTTGTTTTTTTCTTCTGTTTTTAGGAGGTACCAAGGATCAAACCTGGGCCCTCATACATGGGAAGCAGGCACTCAGCCACTGAGCCACATCTGCTCCCCAGTGAGAGTTGTGGTTTGTTTTTTTCATTTGTCTGTTTTTTTAGGGGTACCAGTGATCGAACCCGGGACCTTGTACATGGGAAGCAGGTGCTCAACCACTTCAGCTACATCTGCTCCCCCCACACATTTCTTCTTAAGGAAGGAATAAACAGTGTTCACCATGGAGTGTCCCATTTGCCTCTTTCAAGTCATGAGATTGATGTGAGATTTTAAACTTAGAACAAAGCAAGGCTATTATAAGTTGCATTTTAGGCTTAAAACAATCCTAGGCTCGAATTTCATGCCCTTGCTTTATGAACACCTCCATTGAAAGTCCTCTTGGTCTTAGTACCCAACTAGGGTAACTGCGTAACATTTTATTTAAAATGGGGATGCGCTAAGAAAAACAACTCCTTACAAAAGGGTATTTTATCCACTAAACAAGAGAATCTGATTGGGTGTTCCTATAATTCCTGTGCACTTGTTGATTACAGAATCTACGCAGAAAGCTGTTCTTAGCTGTATTATGGTCCTTCTTCAACTTTTTGTAAAGAAACACAGCACCGTGAGGAAAGATGCAGTCAGCTTTTCTCCCTATACTGGGTCCCTTATTTCCCTGCCTTCCCTGGCTGAAACCACTCTCATAAATTTGCTACAACTTCTTTAAATTCTTGGTTTTATAATTTTCACATATATGTGCAATTATAAATAATTGATGTTATTTCGTGCATTGAAACATTTTGCACAAATGGCCTCATCTTTTACCTATTATTCTGAAACATTTCTTTTATGACATCTATTCACTGTAATATACATGGACCTAGACTATTATTTAACTGTCCTATAATTTCCCAGCATATGCATATCCCAAATTTATCTCTTCTTCTACTGCTAATCATTTGTTTCCAAACTTTTATTAAGCAAATTCTGTTGAAAGAAACATGGACACAGGTGCCAGAGTTTCTCTAGAGCAAATATCTGGGTATAGAATCATTGAGGTTCTGAATTTTCAGTTTTATTATGTGTTGCTAAATTTGTCTCCAAAGTAGTTATACCAATTTACCCCCCTACCAGTACTATGTGATAGTTACAGTTTCTCTACATCTTCATCAAAAATTGATATTGTCAGAACTTATTTTGAAAAAATTTTTTGCCCACTTGAGGGTGTGAAATCTCTCGTCATGCTTTAATTTGCATTTCCTGAATTACTAATGAGGTTGATCATCTTTTCAAATGGTAATTGGTCATATAGCTTTCTTCCTTGAACTTATGAATTTCTTTATCTCTTTCTGTTGGGTTGTTTGTATTTTTCCACTAGTTTATAGAGTATCTTTACGTATTATGAGTACTAATCATTTGTGTGTTATCTAGGTTGCAAATATTAATATCTTCTCTTGGGCTCGTGTCGTTTCCATTATACATGTTGCAAATATTTTCTCCCAGTCGGTGGCTTATCTTGTAATTTTGCTTTTGCCATATAGTAGGGTTATATTTTAATGTAGTCAAATTTATCACTCTTTTCTTTTATGAGTTGTGATTTTGTGATCTTGTCCCCAGAAATTCTTCCAGACCATGAGGTCATATGGATAGCTTCCTACAGTTTCTTCAATGTGTTTTAAAGTTTTATTTTTCATAACTAGTTTTTAAAGTCCTCTAAATACTTGTTTTAGTTTATGGCATGAAAAAGACTTTAAGTTTTTCCATGTGGAAAGCCAGGTATCCTTATGCTCTCACAGAATTTACTGAATAGGTCATTCTTTCTCCACTGATTTTGTTTTATTAATATACAGTAAAATTTATTTTTCTGCATAAAATTCTATGAATTTTAACACAGTATACATTCATATAACTATCACCACAGTCAGAATACCAAACAGTCCCATCTCCCAGGGAAAACCTTACACCATCCTTTCAGAGATATTTCCTCCCCATACCCTCAGTCCCCTGGCAATCACTAATTTCTTGTTCACTCCTATATATTTCTCCTTTAAGAGAATGTTATATAGATAGAATCATACAACATGTAACATTTTGAGACTGACTTCCTTCACTCAGCATACTGACTTTGAGATTTCTCAAAGTTTGGTGTGTGTAAATAGTTGTTGCTTTTTCTTACTGAGTGGAATTCCATTGTATGTTTACATACATACTTATCCCCTCACCCGTCCAGATTGTTTCCAGTTTGGGACTGGAACTTATCTAAATATTCCTATATAGCTTCTTGTGTTAATATACATTTTCATTTCTCTAGGGTAAATACCCGTGAGTGGGATTGTGTGGCCATGTAGTAAGTTTATAGCTAAATTTATAAGAAATGGTTGAACTGTTTTCCAGGGGGTCTGTGCCATCTTTGAATTCCAAACAGCATTGTATGAGCATTCTAACTGCTCTGCATCCTTGCCAGCATTTTGCTTTGTCACTATTTTTTTTTCTCCCTGGGCATCAATGAAGGTTAAATAGGGAAGATGGACTTCCACCCCCACCTGGAAGTAAGGAAGCAGTGTCTATTTTCCCAGATGAAACAATGTCAGAAAAGTCCTGTTAAAAGAGAAGATTTAAATAAAATCCAGAAACTCATAGCATAATATCCAAATATGCAGGTTGTATTAAATGATCATTCATCATACTAAGAACCAGGAAAATCTCAAGAATGAGAAAATATAATCAACAGATGCCAAAACAAAGGTGATATAAACAGGAGGATTATCTGATTAAGATTTTTAAATCAGTCATTATAAAAATATTTTAACAAGCAATTCTGAACATGCTTGCAACAAAGGAAAATATAGTAACTCTCAGCAAAGAAATAAAATATATAAAGAAAATCCAAGTTGAAATTTTAGAACCGAAAAATACAATAGCAAAGTAAAAACTGCAATGGATAGGCTCAATAGCAGAATGGAGAGGACAGAGGTAAGAATCTGAGACGTTGAATATAGAACAATAGAAATTACTCAGTCCAAACAAGAGAAAGTAAAAAGACTGAATAAAAAAGATCAGGACCTCAGGGAATGGACTATAACAAAATATCTAATATTCATGCCATCAGATCCCAGAAGGAAGAGAGAAACAGGATGAGGTTGAAAAAGTATTTGAAGAAATAGCGACTTGAATATTTTCCAAAACTGCCAAAAGACATAAAGTTACAGATTGAAGAAGTTAAGCAAACTTCCAAGAGATCCAAAGAAATCCATGCCAATATAGCATAATCAAACTTATGAAAACTGAAGACAAAGGAAAAATAATGAAGCCAGCCAGAAGGAAGTGACACTTTATCTAAAGAAGAAAAAAAATTCCAATAATGGTGGCTTTCTCACCAGTAACCACAGGGGCCTGAAGGAAGTGACACAACAGTTTTCAAGTTCTGAATAAAAAGAGCTGTCAACTCAGAATTCTATCTCCAACATAAAATCCTTCAAGAAAGACATCCTTAGATGAAGGAAAACTAAGAGAATTTGTTGCCAGCAGACCTATCCTAAAAGAACAGCTAGAGGAAGTTTGGGAATGGCCCATGTACTATTTAGAAGTGTGGTATGTAATTTCCCAGTGTTGGTAAATTTTTCTGTTATCTTTATGTCATTGCTTTCTAGCCTAATATCATATGGTCAGAGAAAATACTTTGTATTATTTGAATTCATTTAAATTTGTTAAATTTTCTTTCATGACACAGGATATGGCATATCTTGGTGAGTTTCCCATGTGTACTTGAAAAGAATGTATATTCTTCCATTGTTGAGTGGAATCTTCTATAAATGTTACATCCAGTTGGTTAACTATGTTGTTCAGTTCTCCTATATCTTTGCTTTTTTCCTACTAGCTATTTCAATTATAATAAATGAGAGTTGAAGATTACAAATTATATATTTGCCCATTTTTCCTTTTGATTGTGTTATTTTTGCTTCTTGTTTCATGTGTTTTGAAGCTCTGTGGTTGTGGGTATACATATTTAGGATTATCTTCTTGGTGAATTGAATTTTTTATCATTATGTAATATCTCTCTTTAGCCTTGATAATGTTCTTTGCTCTGAAGTCTGCTTTATCTCTTAGTCATATGCAAACTCACTCTTATAAATATACTAACTAAAGCTTTCTCTTGATTCCTGTTTGCATGATATATCTATTTCAATCCTTTTATTTTCCAACCTGCCTTTATAATTATACTTGAAGCAAGATATTGTAGAAAGCATAAAGATGGGGCATTAAAAAACCATTCTGAAAACTCTGTCTTTTGATGGGTGTGTTTAGACCACTAACATATAATATAATTATTGGTATATTCAGATTTAGGACTATTGTTTTATCATTTAGTTTATTTCCATGTGAATAATCAGTGAGAAATGATGATCAAAATTCTGTTGTCCAGAAAACTATTCAAAAATCAATACAAGGAATTACTGATATATACTATGCTAATATATGTTACATCATGAATGAATCTCAAATGTATTATGCAGAGTGAAAGACGCCTTGAGGGTTCATACTGACTGATTCCATTTATATGAAATTATGGAACACATACAACTAATTTACAGTATAAAAATCGCACAGTTGTTGCTTCTGAAGAGAAGGGTGAGGATTAACTGAGAAGGAGAATGATGGAAGTTCTGTGAGTATGGAAATTTTCTATATTTTGATAGGTGTTTGGGTTACACAGATGCATACATTTGTAAAATTCAGACAATTCACATTTAATATTTGTGCATTTCGTTGTAAATAAATTTTACCTCAAAAGAAAAAAAACTGTATACAGATACTGAACTCCAAATAATGATATGCTTGTTGGAATAATGGGAAGTGCACAGATGACTGTAATTTACTTTGAAATGCATAAAAAATGAGGTGGGTTGATAGATGAATAGAGGCATGGATAGATGGATAGATTTGTGATTAACAAGTGTAGAAAATGTCAAAGGCAGAATCTAGATGTTGAGTATGTGGCTATAATTCTTTCAATTTTCATCTAAGTTTGAAACTTTTCAGAATAAAATGTTGGACAGCTATATGGCGGGACCTATATTGGCCCCAGTCGTTGTGGCATGGGCACAGGAGAGCCATTGGGAGGTTGAAGGGTGAAAGCCATATCATGAGGAGAATGGATCATAGAAGAAAGCATGGTGTTCTGCCATGCCACGAGGAATTCAATTTTTCTGGGTTGCACCCCAAAAAAGGGTAGAACTAGGATACAAGAGAGGAAGTTACAAGCCAGCCAATTTGCACTAAGAAAGGATTTTCCAGTGACTGGAACTATTCAACCATGCTTAATGAAGGGTAAGCCCCCCATGCCTAGATGTCTGTGAGCAGAAGCTGGCCAACTACCTATCAGCAATATCTTAGAAACAGTTCCTATAGGGGTAGGATAAGGATTTATACGGTTCCTTCTAGTGACTGTATATGATCTAGGTATTGGGGAATGATATTTTGGAAGAGGAGTCGGCAAACTAGAGCATGCAGGCAAAATCCAGCCCAATGCTTGTTTTTGTAAATAAAATGTTATTGGAACACAGCCATGCTTACTTGTTTACACATTGTGCATGGTAGTTTTGGTGCTACAACAACAGAGTTGAGTAATTGCAAAACCTAAAATATTTGCCATCTGGCCCTTCAAAAAATGTTCTGGAAGATTTAGACTTCACATCTGATTCTTCCCTTGAGGAGGTCCTCTTAGCCTCTCTGTGCTTTGGCAGCATTCTCTAGTTTCAGAACTCTGCACAGAGCCTGTAACACAGCTGGTGCTCAAGAGATACTTGAGGGAAGTGGTTGTGGCTCAAGTGATTGGGCTCCTGTCTACCATATAGGAGGTCCAGGGTTCGATTCCCGGGGCCTCCTGGTGAAAAGCAAGCTGGCCCATGCAAAGAGCCAGCCCATACGGAGGCTGGCCTACGCAGGAGTGCTGGCCCATGCAGGAGTGCTGGCCCAAGAAGAGAGCTGATGCAGTGAGATGATACAACAAAAAGAGACACAGAAGAGAGACAATAGGATACGTGGCAGAGCAGGGAGCTGAGGAAGCACAAGAGATTGAGCATCTCTCTCTCACTCCAGAAGGTCCCGCGATTGGTTCCCAGTGCCACCTAAAGAGTAGATAAGCAGACATAGAAGAACACACAGCAGACAGCAAGCACAAAACAATGGTGGGGGGTGGGGGAGGGAATAAATAAATAAATAAATCTTTTTTTAAAAAAGAGAGATACTTGAATGAGACAGAGGGTGACTGAATGACAGGCAAAGTAGCATCTTACAGCAAGAACTTTGAAAAAATCGGTAGGCTCCATGAGGGCAGTGACCTTATCTGTGTCATTTCTGCTGTGTCCCCAGGGCCTGATGCACTGCCTACCAACCGTAGACCCTTGTCAAGTGTGTGTCGGATGGAATTGAACAGGCGTGTGTATATAGCATTCTATTTCTTGACTGTTGGCCACCATTTGCTCAGGCTCCACATCACCAACAGACCAGAAGTCTTGTTTGGCTTTGAGAGGCTCTTGCCTTCACACAGACTGTTCTCACAGTCTGGACGTCTTCTACAGGCCCAGCGTGGGGGCAGCGACTCCATGCCAGAAGGGCATGGGCAAAATGGACTAACTGTTCAATCAGGGGAGCCCTCCTCTCGTTGTCAGGAGTTGACCGTGCTGAGAGGGGTTTCCCACATTATCCCACCAGCACACACTGCTCCCGGGTTGAAAAACCCATCTGATGGCGAAGCTGGGTTCCAAATTGTTTAAAGTTATTCCGATCCATTGCTCACTTAGAGTTCAGTTGGAGATCTAAATCAGTGAACACCAGGACTGGGCGTGAGAGCTCTGCTCTGTAGGGACCAGGAATATCTTCTATTCCCATGGCTCCCTCTGCCTCCTTTTCCAAGAGCATAGCCAGTGTCCCCTCCCCCAGGAGGCCTTCCCCGAACTCACTTATGAAACTACCACCCACCCGAAGCAACGATGAGGCTGCAAAGGACTTTTGTACAGCAGACACGAAACCCTGAACCATCCTCCAAGCCTATGATAATCTAACCCCAAAATAGAGAAGGCAGGGGAGCAAGACTCTGGAAGATGAAAAGTCTAATCTCAGCTCTTTTTTAAAAAAAGATTTATTTTTTATTTATTACATATCCCCCGCCCCCCTTCTGCTTGTTCTTGCTGTGTTCATTCTTGCGTTCTTTCATGTCTGTTTGTGTCCCCCCCGCCATGCGGCGACCCGCCAAGTCAGCTCACCGCGTGGTGGCCTGCCTGCTCGCGGGGGCTTGCCCTGCCCTTGGCGGCTTGCCCTGCCCGTGGTGGCTTTGCCCTGCCCATGGAGGCTTTGCCCTGACCATCATGGCCTGCCTTCTCAAGGCTGTCTGCCCGCTCGAGGAGGCCCTGGGAACCGAACCTGGGGCCTCCCATGTGGTAAACTGGCGCCCTACGAACTGGGCTACAGCTGGCCCCTAATCTCAGCTCTTTCACTAATTTAACCCTGAGGGTCTTCGTCTGAGAAGGGGCAGGATTTCTGCCTCACCTGGAGCTGTGGGTCATTCAGAGTTTCTAGCCCCACCAGCCTTCCTCAAAGCTCTCTAGGCTCTGTTGTCTCATGGCCCCGTTTCCCTCATTTTAAGATGCCATCCCAACACTCAGTACTGATTATGCACTTGCTAATGATTATTTACTAATGATTCCATAGAGTTTAGATTTATTATCGCAGGAAGATTTCAAAGTTTCCCCAGGAAACAACTGCCTCTTTTATTTCTCTTAAATAGTGCCGTTGGGGAGCCTTCTGGTGGGCAGGAAACACCCTTTCCTTTGATTAGGGTGGTGGTTATGTGGGCATATACATGTCCAAAAATTCACCAAGATTTAAGCTTGAGATTTGTGCACTTTATTGTATACATGCTATGCCTTAGTAAAAACTAAAGAGGAGCGGATGTGGCTCAAGCAATTGGGTGCCCACATACCACATGGGAGGTCCCAGGTTCAGTTCCTGGTGCCTCTTAAAGAAGACAAGCAAGACAGCAAGCTGACACGACGGGCTGGCACAGAGGGTGAATGCAAAGAGATGATGCAACAAGGAGACACAATGAGAGACACAAGCAGGGAGCAGATGTGGCTCGAGCAATTCGGCGACAGCTTCCCACATGGGAGGTCCCACGTTCAGTTCCCAGTGCCTCCTAAAAAAGATGAGCAGACTCAGCACACAACAAACGGACACAGAGAGCTGACAGTGAGCACAAACAACGAGGGGAGAGGGAGAGAAATAAATCTTAAAAAAAAAAAAAACTAAAGAAAATAATCATGATATAGTGATTTATCAAACATGCCATATACACCAGGCCCTGGGCTAGGAGCTTCATGTTACTATTTCTAAACCTCATGGCAATGGGGTGAGGTTGGAATCATCATCTCCAATGACCAGATGAGGAAACTGAGGTTCAAAGAGCTGTGGCCTTGCCCAGGGCCATATAGCCGTTAATTTCTTGCATCAGGGCCCATACTCAGGCAGATTCAAGTGTGAATCTTACGTTCTTCTCAACTGCGCTCACCAGAATCTCAGAGGAAACACACACACACACACACACACACACACAGAACTGCAATTCAAGACGAACTTTCAAACGAAAATTCCCAAACGCATCTTATAGATGAACAGCTCATTCACCACCTCCAAGGAGACGCGAATATTAGAACGAGGTGAAAATGGCTTTTGCTTCTCAAACCCTAAAGTGTACTGAATCCCCTAGGCATCCTGCTAAAACGCACGTTCTGATTCACGTGCTGGGGTGGGACCTGAGATATGCACTTCTCACAAATTCCAGGTGACGCCGATGCAGGCAGACACCTGAGCGTGTTTCGATGCACATAGTATCAATCAAATCATTAGTAAGACACAGGAAATTGCCTAGAAAATGACAGTCTTTCCCGCAAATGTAAAATATTGGCATTGTCCTTGGTCAGGTTAAAGACTTAATTTTCATCCAAAGTGATGCATTTGAAACTCATTTTTGAGGGGCCCAACCAGAGTCCTGCAGGTGTCAGAGCCCGCCTTGCTGCCAGGGGCCAGGTCGCCCCACAGTCCAGCCCAGCCCGGCTCCCAGGGACATGGGAGGAGGTTACCACAATCTTCTTCTGTGGGGAGCAGACTGGATTCCTGCAGGTGCCAGGCTGTGAGTCTGAGTTTGAAGGGGACCAGGATTAACAGCTCCTGGCTGGAGGCCATGCTCTTTCCTTGCCCTCCCCACCCCCCAGACGGGGACGGCGGCCGATCTGTGCGTGAGCAGCTCGCCGACAGTGCAAGGGTTCCAGTTCTAAAGGCAGCCATAGGTGAGTAAGGTGGGATCCAGCTGCAGGTTACCTGAAGCGGCTGTCCTAGTTATAACCGAGCGATCAAAATAGCTGGTGGTAGAGAAACATTTAACTTAGCTTGACATACGTTGCAGGCCATAGCAAAGGCAGCTTCCCATTCAGCCACCTCTTGTACCCTGATCAGCACATTTGCTCCCTGAAATCACATAGTGGCGCAGCAAAAATGAAATATATATATATATATATACGCACATACGCACACATCCATAAAGCTGTTTTGATTCTTGGCACTAGTATTGGAGCGGCACATAATAATCTGAAGCACAGCCTTGAGACCTAGTTGAGAATATTTTTACTTGATCTTTGCTCCAATACGGAGAAGTATGTGCAGAGAAAGAGGCCTTGTTGTGTGTTTCTCTCTGTGTGCGCACTTTTTAACGTCCCAGGCAGGCCGCAAGGGAATGACAATCCTAAGGCTGAGTGAGTGTGAGGAATGTAGGAGAGACACAGGAGAGAAGACTCAGCTCCTGCAGGGCCTCAGTTCAGAAACGCAGCAGAGGGAATCAGCTGCAAGCTTGACTCGGAGCTGCCAAGGATCCCTGGCCCCCAGAGCTGTCCCTCCTGTGCGGTGCGGGTGCGTGGGGTTTACGCGGCATTGCCAGCACCTTTGCGGACAACCCTGTTATAAGCCCTCCACAAAGATCCAGTTATTTGGCTGTTGTTATGGGAACAGTACAATTATGACCAATTTAGAGTAGTGATGGGGGACAAAAAAGGAGGTGGATGTGGGGTGGGAAAAAATTGCTATTTTCGTCCAAATGCATCTTGGCTGATCACCTGGTCTGAATGCGAACAATGAGCAGAACAAACAGGTAGCAGAAACCCTGCTTGGCTCCAGAGATTACAGGCCCTGGTTTATGCTGGGGAAAAAATTGCCTTTAAAGAGAGAAAATATCACAGCCTTTTACTTTCTTTGTGATTTTACAAAAATACTATAATTGTGCTTCAGAGCAGGAAGTTCAATGATCGTCAAAGATTCCATATTGCCTCTTTACTTTTGTCACTCAAGTTAATACCTGCCTGAAATCTGTAATTTTGCAATTTAATGTTTTTGATCGAAAAACATAAAGTATCAGTAAATAATCTTCCAAAAGGATCATTACCATGATCCAGACTTAATCCAGTAAGGCCTGACTACCTGCTAATGAAGATTTTAACCAAAATGCCAAAGCAATCCATGTTCCAAGAAACTGAGCTTCTTTTTCAAAGCCATAGACAGAAAGAGGAGGTAACTTCCCAGGAAAATGGCATCCGGAGTTTACACAGTG
>PVKH010021568.1:0-14301 GCA_004027955.1 Chaetophractus vellerosus | reverse complement strand
GGTTGACACTTGTCACCATAGCTGAAATAAAAGCAGGTTCATTATCTGACTGAGCTGTTCGGGACATTCCAAACCTTGGATGGTTTCCTGGAGCAGGAACTTGAATGCTGTTTTGTGTGGTAGGGAAAAGCTTCCATTAATCCTGAAAAGGTGTTTACAAATACTAAAAGATACTTACATTTTCTTGTGGTTTTATAATGTTTTGGGTGACTCCTATTTCCCATGGGTTTAAGATTCCTAACCAGCAAAGCTGCAGAGGCCAGCACCATGGCCAAGTGACCTCATTTTCCCAGTTTTCTTGCTTTGAGACATAGGCAGCAACAGATTATTATTACTTCCCCTTTTGGGCTGTAGGGCTACTGGTCCTTTAATTCATAATCTCAATGTTTGCATCAGTCTTGCTATTAGCATTTCATCTGGAGCAGGCACTCTAAGCTGAGGTGCTGAATTTAAACAGGTTAAGGTTGGAGACAGTTTCTTAGTTCATTGTTGTAAAGATCCCTTAGTGCTTTTTATTTGCTCCTTTCAAAGGCTATTCATCCTTTCTATAAGACTTGCACCAGTGGGGTTATAAGGCAGATGGAAAGTTTAAACAATATTCTGGTTCAGAGCCTAAGACTGCATGAGGTGGCCAGTAAGTAGAGTTTCTTTAATAGTAGCTTGCTGGTTGCAAGAGTTCCATGGCAGTGTCTGTGGTAGTGAAAGCATACCTCACTCCTGAGAGCAGGAGGGAACCAATGTAATCCATGTGCCATGTGCTGCTGGAATCTGTGTTTGGCCAATATGTTCCATCTTGTGAGCTAATTGCTGCAGTCATTGGAGTGACATGATGGACACTCGTGGGTGTCCATGAGCTGCTGGCGAGGACCAGGCTGCTGGAAGTGCTGCCACAGGGTCTGATAGCCATGATGTCTGCTTTTTCCTGTAGAGCTGCTCAGCTGCTTCTCGGGTTTTGCTGGCATGGTTTCAGATCTTTGTGAGGGCATCTGCCTCAACATTCCTGAGAGGAGTGTTAGAGGAGTGAGCAGGGACATGATAGACAGTTCCCTGTCATTGCTGGCAGGTGTCTCAGATATTTTTCCACAGGTCTCTCCTCCACAGAGGGTAGCCCATGACAACCCATTGTTCCTGCTTTGTTTCTAGTATTTGCAATTCTCCCCTGGATAGGGATGGTAGTTTTCAGAATGACTGGATACTGTTGGGTTAAGCCCTCTACTTGCACTGGGGCATGGTATGTTGTACACAGTTGCTTTTTCAAGGGGCTACATCATAATTTGTCCCCCTTCCACAAATGGGACCAAAACCCAAGGGGTATTTGCTTAGAATGTTGACTTTGCCACAAAGTTAATATTGGTGCTGGCTACATCCAATTCACAAGGTCAGTTAGGGTTATCCCCTTTAATGCTTGAGTCTATGCTATTACTCTCTTTACTTTAAAAAAGCAGCTTGCTGGGGGTCCTCCATTTTCATGTACAACTTTTTCTGATTAACATGTACATATTTGAGTTAAATGAGGGATGAAGGGTTTCCAGTACCCCCCAACAACCCCAAAATAATCTTAATTGTTTTAGAGTTTCAGGACATGATAAGATTAAAATACAGGGGCCGGCTGTAGCCCAGTGGGTAGGGCACTGGTACACCACATGGGAGGCCCCAGGTTTGGTTCCCAGGGGCCTCTCCAAGTGGGGCAGACCACCTTGAGGGGGCAAGCTGCTATGGGTGGGGCAGAGCCACCATGGGCAGGGCAAAAAGCTGCCACAGGTAAGACAAGTTGCCCATGAGCAGAACAGAGCCACCCATGAGCAGAGCAGAGTCGCCAGCCAGCTGGGCAAGCCGCCTGTGAGTGGGCAAGGCTGCCGCTCACCGATAAGCTGACTCAGTGCATCACCGCAACTGGGGGAGACAAAGTAGACACAGAAGAATGCAAAAATGAACACAGCAAGAACAAGCAGAAAGGGAAGGGGAAATGTAAAAAAAAAAAAAACCAAAAAATTTTAAAATACAAAAAGCTATTTTGATAAAACAGACTCTCTGCTTTGTATATTAACATATGCACTTATTTAATTTTCTTTTCCATTTGAATAGAGCCCTCTTAAGAATTTTTATGTTTATTTAATATTACCAATGGAGGTAGGACAATATATACTGAACAAACAGACAAACACAAAGAGTTACAATACAACAACAGAAATATAAAGTTTACTAATTTGACTCATAATTCTTACTCCTTTGGTATGGTTGTTTCCAACCTTTCCATCATTTCACAGTTTTTAAAATTTTTACTGCTTTTAAGATCTTTGGGGCTGAAGGGGACTCACACAGAATTAACTCACAACTTTTTTTTTTAAGATTTATTTTTAATTTATTTATATATCCCCCCCCCCTTGCTTGCTTGTGCTTGCTGTGTTCATTTGCTTTGTGTTTCTCTGAGTCTGCTTGTCTCCCCCTGCTGCATCAGCTCATCCCACAACAGTTTGCCTTCACCAGGAGGCCCTGGGAACTGAATCCAGGGCCTCCCATGTGGTAAACCAGAGCCCAACCAATTGAGCCACAGCCAGTTCCCACAACTTTTTAGTTTCTTTATTTTTCCACAACTCAAAGAAAATTTGAACATATGTTACTTTTTGCCCATTTTTCTTGCTGTTTACAAAACAAGTTTAATTGCAATATAGTATTAAAGTTCAAAGACCCATATTTTTGGCTAAATTTTTCTGTTATTTAATTTTTATCTAGGTTAAGTTTCATTACCAAAAAATAATTTATGCCTCTGTAGCCCAGATCCCCCAAATTTAGACCAATTTTTCAGGATGCATCCTAGCAGTGAGCACTTGGGTACCAATGCCTCCTTCCCCATGGCAGCAGAAAGAGAGAAAATGGACAGCCAAAACAAAGGCACAAAATGCAGTGGGCTTCCCCTTTAAGGGAGTGAGGGAGTAGGACTCAAACCCACAAAACCTCTCCTACTACCACCAAATGCTAACTGGCATTTAGCTGGAGCCAAACAGTGGGTTTCCCCTTTAAGGGAGTGAGGGAGTGGGACTCAAACCCTCCAAAACCTCTCCCACTGTAACCAAATCTTTGTTACTTTAGCAAAGGCAAACCAAATGCTAACTCATAGTCAGCTAGAAGAAAAAAGAAGTAGTGAATAATGGAATGAACTCACCTGCCAGGAGAAGATGACCCCATCCTCCATTCTAACCTCATGAGCCTTGGATTTTTTGGCAGCTGGAAATGGGCTCCACCCTGCGTAACCCCCCTAGTCCTCAGGAAAGTCCTGAGCAGCTGCTGGAGTCAGGGAAGCCTGTTGCAGACAATCCCTTCCACAGTTCACCTTGGAAGCATTCTCTGGTTACCATTTTTATGGTAACCAATTTGTTGGTCACCATTTTGTTAGGCCTCAAGGCAGGGCCTTTATGGATAACCAGAGATGGCATGAAGAAAACTTCCACACGAGAGTTAGGCAAACTCACATTTATTACGTCTGCAGAGATAAGGAGCTAAGGTCAGTCCAAAGTGACTCAGACCCAACTTCCTGTGCTGCAGTTTTACTCTTGCTTAAATACCTAAGTTACTACTTAGCATTTGCTTTGATTATACATTAGCTTTTATGCATATGGATGATCATTCATAGCTAATTATATAATTGTATGATTAGTATGTTCGGGAAATCATGCTTGCACATACATTGCATGATCAATAAAAGGGGGGATAACTCCACCCCTAGGTGGGAACTTTACTGTGTTAATTAAGCAAGTTGAAGTGAGAACAGCAAGGGGCTTCATCTGTGCAGGTACAGCCAACTGGTTGAAGCTGGTTTTCATACTTCATTGCTTCAACAGGATATTATTGACCACCAAAAGTGGAATTTGGCAGAAAGAGAGGGTTGCATCTCATAGCCTTCAGATTTACATACAATTCTTTCTTTTGTATCCTATCAATAGGGAGAGAAGTTACTTTCAGGTATTTGGTCATCCTACACCCATCATTCTCACTTACCCGCCATTCACACATGCAGTTTTTGTATTAGTGTGGTACATTTGTTACAACTGATGAACCTATATTATTATATTATTAACTAAAGTCCACAGTTTCCATTAAAGGTTCACTTTTTGTGTTGTACAGTTCTATGGTTTTTTAAAAAACTGTATTGTGGTAACATAAAACTTCCCATTTCTAACCTTTTCTTTTGGTTTTTGTGGTTGTCTCTAATCAAATCAATTTTATCGATACATATCAATAAAGCCTACAGTCCATCCAAAGTGTACAGTCAATGGTATTTGGCAAAACCACATAGTTGTGTATTCATCATTTCAATCATTATTAGAGCATTTTCATTATTTCAATAACAATAATAAAAACAGGCAAACAAACACCAATTATACTTTGTTTACTCAGAAATCTTATATCCTGGTTATCTTAGCAAAATGAATGAAAATTTTAGACACCACAAATTGTCATTTAATTTGAGAATCAGATATCAAATTTAAAAGGAAATACTACTGTGATTAATATTCAGATACTATAGATTCCAACTTATATGTTTTGAAAGTAAAGTTCTGCAACAAGGAACTTTACAAATCATTCATTCTTTTTAACTATAAAATAAAAGAAAATTTTATTTTATTATACTGATTAGTGCTTCTAAATATTTATAAACACAGACTTTAAATTACAATGGTTCTTCAACAAATATATAGGATTACAGCACTTGAATTTTTTCATGTTCAAACAGTGGATGAGACTGTGGGTATGGATATAGTTGAAGAGACATATACAACTAACCATATTTTTTTTGCTTTGCAAATAAGCCCCAAAATAGTGACCACAAAGATACTTAATTTAGCTCAAATCTAGGCCAGATAAGGGGAGGGATTATATTTTATACTGATACTTTAAATTATTAATTATTCAAAATGAAAATTCTTCAACCCCCACCCAATGGATAAATCAAGTTTTTTACACTGCTTTCTGTCTCACTTCTACAACAAACACTGCAGGAGGCATCCAAACATTCAGAACAGACCATGCACTCACTCATTCAATAAATATGTTACTGTGCTCCTGCCATGTGTAAGGCAATTCCAGCATCAAAAAATGTAAGGGTGATGGGCTCTGCCTCCTAGCATCCAGCTAACACATGCCTCCAATTTCCAGGACTTTTCCCAGACCCAGAGTGACTTCTAGCACCTACTTCACATCTTCCTCTCCAAGAGAGTCTAAACACCAAGAAATCCTCAACCACATGACCAGCCCAGTAACTTCAGCCTTGCAATTCCTTGTCTCACACAAGATGACACCTGCACTCCACTTCATCCTGGACAGAAGCCTATCATCTGGTTTTTTGTTTGTTTGTTTGTTTTTGTTTTCAGTGTGGTGCATTTGTTACAATTGATGAACACATTTTGAAGCATTGCCACTAAGCACAGATTGAAGTTTACATTGTAGTTTATCATCTCAACACTCAGAAATTCTATTCCCTGCCTCTCATTCTCTAGTCCAGCTAAAATGCTCTTTCTTTGAGAGCAGCAAAATCTCTTCTCTGTGCCTTGCCATTTTCTCAAGCTTTCCAAAGCTCCACTTCTTCATCACCCAGCTTGGATCCTGTGGCCAACCACATAAGCACCATAGTTTCTTTGTTCCTTGTCCTTCCAGAGAGCACACCAAGTCAATGCCCACACCTAGATACTTCCAACTTCCTGCTTTTGGTCCAGTGCAGCTAAGAAAGAGGAAAAATCAATTAACTGAAAACTGTATTTACATATTTATAGATTCCAGTGTTACTCTCGAAGGCACACCAAACAGTGCCCAAAGGTGAGCTCATCAGCTTCACACTCAGTCCTGCTGCCTCATCTCCAGTAAAAACTACAATATCTACCCTGTTTTGTTCTGCTAGTCAAAACCTAGTCACCTTCCTTGACTTGTGCTGAATCTACCTAGTTCTCCCAAATCTTCACTTCTCTCCATTTCCACTGCCCCATTCTGTGTACTTTTTTATGATTAATTTTTTTTTATTTTAAAAGAAGCTCTAGATTACATAAATGTTACATAAAAAATATAAGGGATTCCTATATGCCCCACTTCCTCCCTCTCCCACACTTTCTCACATCAACATCCCTCAAGAGTGTGGTACATTTGTTACAACTGATGAACATATATGGAAGCATTGCTACAATGGACTACAGTTTACATTATAACTTACACTCTATCCCACACAATTTTGTAGGTTATGACAATATATACAATGGCCTGTATCCATCACTGCACTGTCATGCAGGATAACTCCAATGTCCTGAAAATGCCCCCATATTACACCTATTCTTCCCTCTCCCTCCCCTCAGAACCTCTGGTGGCCACTGCCTTTACATCAATGATAAGAGTTCTTCCATTGCCAGAATAATAAGTCTATAGTAGAATAATAATAAGTCTACTTTAATCCATTGTTCATTCCCCAATCTTGAGGATTTTGTGATGGTCATGCCCACTCTGCTTCTAATTGAGAGGGGGCTTAGATCCTAGGTGTCTTTTGAATACCACTGGCATTTCATATCAGAAGTTTGCTCAACATAAATAGGTTTTATGAATACATATATAATGGATATTCAATCCATTTTTAAATGGTCCATTTCAAGAAAGTTTTTCAAAAGGAATCACTGCTGATTCTGGAGTGGGTAAGTGTGATCCACCTCATCCTCCCACCAATCACATCTAAAAAGCCTTGACACAATATATAAAGCAACTCTCAGAAAGTTCTGAAAGGTGGGGAAGAGCAGGTAGACTGGCCAGGGACCTCACTGGATGACTGGTAGAGAGTTCTTTTTGGTGTCCCCCCCATATATGCTGGCCTGATTGCTAGAGCAGACTGCAACACATGACTACAGGGAGAAAATGAAAAGAAAAAGAAAAAAAAACCTGTTTAAGAAAAACCTGGTCAGTCTAGACAAAGGAGCTGACACTCATGTGCCACTAACCACCCTACTGCAAATGACCATCTCCTTCTAGGGTGGGCAGCAGCTCTGTCACCCATGCCCACCCTGCACTAAAGAGGCAGCACCCCTCCTGTCCCCATTAGAGAGTTTGGGGAGCATTACAGAGAGAAGTGAGCTGGGGAAAGGGATCTCCAGAACTTGTGAATGAAGTCATAGGCACCTCTGGCCATTCTTTGCATGAAACTTAGTGGACTCAATACAACACAATCTTTTTTAAGATTTATTTTATTTATTTATTCACCCCCCCCCCATTGTTTGTGGTCACTGTCTGCTCTCTGTGTCCATTTGCTGTGTGCTCATCTCTTTAGGAGGCACCTGGAACTAAACCCAGGACCTCCCAGGTGGGAGAGAGGCACTCAATCACCTGAGCCACCTCAGCTCCCTGGTTTGTTATCTCTCTCTCATTGTCTTTCCTCTTTGTGTCTCTTTTCTTGTATCATCTTGTTGCATCAGCTTGCCATGCCTGCCCACCGCACCAGCTTACCTTCTCCAGGAGGTGCCCAGAAGCAAAACTGGGACCTTGCATGTGGGAAGCAGAAGCCACATCTGCTTCCCAATACAGCACAATCTTTGAGAATTTAACTGCATGTGGGCTATACCTAGGTTTGAGATTAGCTTCTAGGAGCACACAAGCAGGACAGACCAGAAGAGTAGTCCATTGCTTTGGAATTCTAAATTAGCACTCAAACCACAGCCAACAAAAGTGGGCTAGGATGTGCATTCTAAAGCTAAATGGGGAGAGTGTGTGCTAAAATAAAATATTTAAAAAGGAACCACAGTCTCATAATACTCAAAGTGCCCAGGATACAATCCAAAATTTCTCATCATACCAAGAACCAGAAAAATCTCAACTCAAATGAGAAAAGACTATTAACAGACACCAACACACTCCCAGTTAACAGGTTAGCGACAGAGTCCATGGGGTGGGATCTAACATTGACAGAGCAGCTGCTGCACATCAAGGCAATGCTAGGGGCTTTGCCACTTCAAGGAAGGTGTTGTCTCCAGCTTTCAAGTAAGGTAACAGAGCTGGAGTGATAAAAGTGGGTTTCAGACTACACCATGTCTTTGTCTCCAAGGCTTATTCTCTATTCTCCTGTGGTGCTCTTATAAGAAGATATAAGCTGATACCTCAAAAACTCCTGTGGCCTGTTTTTAGTCTTAGCAAAAACACACTTTTAGGTAGATTTTGATGGCTGCCTCTGAGGTCATCCCTCCTGATCTTTCTAGCTGGGTGGATTTTGTTGGACATATTGCTTTTAAGAGCTATGAAAAGAGAAACAGAACACAGCTTGTGACATTTTGAGGCTTTTTGTGGATCCCAGAAAATATGTTCTTGGACCTAATCCATTCCTGTGGGTGTGGGACACTTTGATTGGATTGGGTTCAGCTGGGGTTTTGATTGAATCATTTCAGTGAGTCATGATCCAGGGTGGGTCTTGGTCCTCTTGCTGGAGTCCATTATAGCAGAAGAGAGCAAAAGCTGCAGATACAGAGAAACCTGAGAGGCTGGGAGATAGGTCCCAGATCCTGGAGGCTGGACTCAGCAGAGGCTTGGAAAGAGGCCCTCAGAAGCCTCAATGAGAAGAGGCCCAGAGGAGGGGGGAGAGGAGAACCATATGCCTGATCACCCACAGCTGAGCTCAGGGAGAAAGTGAGCCTGGAGGAGAAGGTAGAGAGCCAGACAAGTAGACACTCCCATGTGCCTTGCCACAAGGCAGAAATCCAGGCTCATCAGCAGCTGACCTTTGGTGAGAGAGCATTTCACTTTCACAGCCTCAGAACTGTAAGCTTTTAACCTAATAAGTTCCCATTATAGGGGAGTGGGTGTAGCTCAGTGGTTGAGCACCTGCTTCCCATGTATGAGGCCTGAGGTTCAATCCCCAGTATCTCTAAGAAAAAAATTCCCCTTATAAAAGCCAACCCATTTCTGGTATGTTGCTTTTAGCAGCCTTTAGCAAACTAAAACACAGCCTGTATGTGCTCTTCCTGAACTGGGGCTCTCAGACATATTCTATGGTCCCCAGAGATTCCCCAAGGATTATTTTTTTCATTTTAATGAAAAATCCTCTGGTAATCTCTATTATACTTTCTGTCTTTATGAATTTGCCTATCCTACATACCTCTTATAAGTGGAATCATACAATAAGTGTACTTTTGTGTCTGGCTTTTCCCCTTAGCATAATGCTTTCAAGGTTCATCTGTGTTGTAGAATGGATCAGAACCTCCATTCTTCTTACAGAGGGATAATACTCCACAGTTTAGGTGCCACATTTTTTTACCCACTTATATTTCTGTCAGGGGATATTTGGGTTGTTTCCACCTTTCGGCTAGTGAGATTGTTCTAAGCATTGGTGTGCAAGGATCTGTTTGGGTCCCTGTTTTTAATCATTTGGTGCATATACCTGGGAGTAGAATCACTGGGTCATATAGTAATTCTATATTTAAAGTTTGGAGAAACCACCAAACTGTTTTCCATGACACATGCAGCACTTTACATTCCCACCAGCAATGCAGCAGAGTCCCAAGGGCTCCACATCTTGCCAACATTTATCTTCTGATTTTGGAGAAGAGCCCTCCTGGTGTGTCTGAAGTGGTTTCTTATTGGGGTTTTGATTTGCATTTCTCTAGTGACTAATGGTGATGAGCATTGTTGCATGTGCTTTTTGGCCAACTGTATACTTTCAAGGGCTTGTTTATTGTTACTTAGTTGTAGGACATCAACTTTTTAGAAAGCATTTCATATTTGTATTTTGCGATCTGCTTTTACCTTATTTGGCTCATCACAGTAATGGACTGATGATTAAAGATGCAATTGTAGTTAACAGGAAAAATAATGATAATAGAGACTTGATGGTCCATCATGCTCAAAATTCTTTCAAATGAAATTCACAACAGAGACATGGGAAACACGTCCAAAACCTCCTTATATTATTAAACATGGGTGTTTTTGTCCTTCTTAACTCCAGTAAGGTTTGCATTCTTAAATCCTTTTTTGACTTCACCAACTTTCTTTTGGTTCATATCTACATCAGATCTTTTCCATTCTTTTACTTTCAACATTTCCTCATATTTAAAGTGTTTCATTTGGAAACAGTATACAGTTGGTTTTTTTCCAATCCAGCCTGACAATCTTGGTCTTCTAATTGGTGTGTTTCATCCAGTTTATACTAAATGTAATTTAAAATGTAGCTGGGTTTAAGCTGACCATCATTCTATTTGCTTTCTATTTTTCCCATTTGCTATATATTCTTTTATTACCCTTTTTGTCTTAAAAAAATAATCATTAGTTTATGTTTTATTTTTCCACTTTCCCTATTAGCACATTAGTGATACATTCTTTATTATTCTTTTATTATGTTAGTGATCACAGTATGCATCATTCCATTGTATTCTTCCTAAAATTAGTATTTTTACTACTTCCTGAGCATTGCAAGAATCTTTCAATGGTTTAATTGACCCTTTTTCTTCCTTTGTGCTATTGGGGTCATATATTTTACTTCTACATATGTTATAAAGCCTACATGGCATTATTAGTATTGCTTTAAACAGTCAGTGGCTATTAACCTACATGCTCACCCTGTCTGGAGCTTTTCATTCTTTCATTCAACTCCTGATAGTCATCAGCATTCGATCCTCTTCAGCTTGAAGAGCTCCTCTAATGTTTCTTGTTGTGCATGTCTGCTGGTGAAAAAAATCCCTGAATATATGCTTCTCTGAAAACTTCATTTTGCCTTCATTTTTGGAGGTTATTTTCACCATGTACTGAAATAAAGTTTTTTGTTTTGTTGTATCCATCCTCTTGCAAGATGCCATTTGTGTTCTGGTGTCTATAGATTCTGTTGAATGGTTACCAGTCTTTTTGTTATTCCACTGAGACGGTGTCATTTTCCCCCTCTAGGTTTTTTTTTTTAACTTTCATTTTTATTAGAGAAGTTGTGGGTTTAAAAAAAGTCATGATGAAAAAACAGAGTTCCCATATTGTCTCCTTCACTCACACGATTCTCCCAAAGTTTCCAACACTTTGCATTAGTATGGTGACTCTTTTACAACTGATGAAAGAATATTATTATAATTGTACTATTACCTATATTACTAGTTCACCTTATGGTTCAGTTTGTGTTATACAGTGGATTTTTAAAAATTATTCTAGTAGCATATAAAACCTAAAAATTTTCCCTTTTAACCACATTCAAATATATAATTCTGTAATGTTAATTACATTCAAAATGTTGTGCTACCATCACCAAAACTTTCCTTTATTTCAAACAGAAATTCTCTACTGAAAAAGCATTAACTCTCCATTCCCTGCCGTTGTCCTGGTCCCTAGTAACCTGCATTCTAGTTTCTGACTCTATGAATTTGCTTATAGTAATTATTTCATATCAGTGAGATCATACAATATTTGTACTTTTGTGTCTGGCTTGTTTCTCTCAACATTATGTCTTCAAGATTCATCCATGTTGTTGCATGTATCAGAACTCCATTCCTTTTTAAGACTGAATAATATTCTATTGTGTTTATGTACCACATTTTGTTTATCCATTAATCTGTTGATGGATGCTTGGGTTGCTTCCATCTTTTGGAATTGTAAATAGTGCCACTTTGAAATTGGTGTGCAAGTGTCTGCTTGAGTCCCTGCTTTCAATTACTTTGGGTATATACCTAGAAGTGGGATTGCAGGTCATATGGAAATTCAATACCTTCTGAGGAGCCACAAAACTCAGAACTCACAGTGGCTGCACCATTACATTCGAACCAACCAGCCATGAAGGAGTGCTCCTATTTCTCCATATCCTCTCTAACACTTATTTTCCTTTAAAAAAAATGGTAACCATTGTGGTTTTGATTTGCATTTCCCTAATGGCTAGTGATCTTGAGCATCTTTTCATCTGTCTTTGCCATTTAGATATCTTCTTTGGAGAAATGTTTGTTCAAGGATTTTGCCAATTTTCTCAGTTGGGTTGTTTGTCTTTTTGTTTTTTGCATTGTAGGATTACTAAGGGATAGTAAACCCTTGCTCAACATGTGGATTCCAAATATTTTCTTCCACTCTATAGGTTGACACAATGAAGTCCTTTGAAGCAGAAACATTTTTAATTTTGATGAAGTCCAATTGATCTAACATTTCTTTTTTCTTGTTCTTTTGATGTGAGGTCTAAGAAACTGTATTGCCTAACACAAGGTCTTGAAGATGCTTCCCTATGTCTTCTTCTAGGATTTTTATAGTTTTGGTTCCTATATTTAGGTTTTTGATGCATTTTGAGTCAATTTTTGTATATGGTGTGAGGTAGGGGTTCACCTTCAATCTTTTGCATTGGGTATCTATATCTTTCCATATATAGGATCATGTCATCTACAAATAGGAAAAGTTTCACTTCTTCCTTTCCAAATAAGATGACCTTTCTCTCTTTTTCTTGCTTGATTGCTCTGTATATAACTACCAGTACAGAATTGATAACACTGGTTACAGTGGGACAACATTGTCTTGTTCCTGATCCTAGAAGGAAAAATTTCAGTCTTTCATCATTGAGTGTGATGTTAGCTGTGGGTTTTTCATATATGTCCTTTATCATTTTGAGAAAGTTCCTGCCTGTGTGAGCCAGCACTCTTCATGGGTCAGCACTTCACATGGGCCAGCTTGCCTTTCACCAGGAGGCCCCAGGAATTAAATCCTGGACCTCCTATATGATATATGGGAGCCCAATCACTTCAGCCACATCTGCTTCCCATTAATTGATTTTTTATGTTGAAACACTTGCATACATGGGATAAATTCCACTTGGTTACAGTATATAATTCTTTTAATGTGCTGTTGAATTTGACCTTCAGCAAGAACTTCAGCTGGTCGTGGGTCTTTGCCTGGTGGAGTGACCCAAACTTTCATTCCTGAAGATTCTGAGCCATTGTTAGTCCTGCTTGAATTGGTTTGTTGCAATTTTCCATTGACTTTAATCACAGGGCATGGCAGCACTAGGAGAAGCCCTAGAGGAACCCCTGCATTCCAGGCAAACTCTTTTTTACCCCCATTATGTACATGTAGTCCTTTTTCCCCTTGATAGTCAGGATCAATCACTCCAGCCAGCAGAGTAATTTCCTTCTTTGCCTGCTGATTCACAGGCAAGAGGAGCCCAAAGTGGCCAGGTGGCAATCTTAACTTCCAGTTCAATGGAATCATCATTGTGGTCTGTGCTGGCACCACTCCTCCTTTTGGGACTAAAACCTGTATACCAGCAGAGCTTAAGGTTGCAAGGACAGGAAGCAAAAATTTTCCTAGTGGGTGACTAGGGGTAATAGTGAGTAGTGCCACTCCCATTTCCACCCCTTGATTCCTAGACCCATGAATCCTGGTTATGGGAGAAACAATACCATAGAGAGAATGCTGATTTAGAGCATACACAGCCTCCTAGAGAACATTGTCCCAGCCCTGCAAGGTATTGCCACCTAGTTGTTGCTGTAATTGAGTCTTCAAAAGGCCATTCCATCATTCTGTTACTCCAGCTGCTTCAGGGTGATGAGGAACATGGTAAGACCAGTGAATTCCATGGGCATGTGCCCATTCCCACACATCATTTGCTATGAAATGGGTTCCTTGATCAGAAGCAATGCTGTGTGGAATGCCATGGTGGTAGATAAGACATTCAGTAAGTCCATGGATGGTAGTTTTGGAAGAAGCATTGTGTGCCAGAAATGCAAACCCATAGCCAGAGTATGTTTTTATTCCAGTTAAAACAAATCACTGCCCCTTCCATGGTAGAAGGGACCCAATGTAGTCAACCTGCCACCAGGTAGCAGGCTGGTCACCTCGAGGAATGGTACCATATCAGGGGCTGAGTGTGGGTCTCTGCTGCTGGCATACTGGACAATCAGCAGTGGCTGTAGCCAAGTCAGCCTTGGTGAGGGGAAGTCCATGTGGCTGAGCCCATGCATAACCGCCATCCCTACCTCCATGGCCACTTTCTTCATGAGCCCATTGGGCAATGACAGGAGTGGCTGGGGAAAGAGGCTGAGCATTAGCTACAGAGTGGGTCATCTTATCACTCGATTATTAAACTCTTCCTCTGCTGAATTTGCCCTCTGGTGGGCATTCACATGGGACACAAATATGTTCATGTTTTTTGCCCACTCAGAAATGTCTATCCACATACCTCTTCCCCAGACCTCCTTGTCACCAATTTTTCAATCATGTTCCTTCCAAGTCCCTGACCATCCAGCCAAACCATTGGCAACAGCCCATGAATCAGTGTACAAATGCACCTTTGTCCATTTCTTCTTTCTAGCAAAATGAACAACTAGGTGCGCTGCTTGAAGTTCT